>JANRGW010015826.1:15155-44312 GCA_024733675.1 Psilopsiagon aymara
TTACTGTAAGGGTGGTGAGGCACTGGAATGGGTTGCCCAGGGAAGTTGTGAATGCTCCATTGCTGACAGTGTTCAAGGCCAGGCTGGACATAGCCTTGGGTGGCATGGTTTAGTACTAGGTGTCCCTGCCCATGGCCAGGGAGTTGGAACTGGATGATCTTAACATCCTTTCCAACCCTAACTATTCTATGATTCTATGATAAATTTACAATAATGGAACAAGACTAAATTTATTTGCATCGTCTAAATTCAGCACAAATAGGAACCCTGAATAAGAAGAGTTTGTTTAAAGCAAAGCTACCAAAGGATCCATATGAAGCACTCCGTGTTAACTAACTTTGCTGTCAGAAGAAGACTCGAGCTTTTCTGGGCAAGAATTATTTAATTCACAACTTGTAAGGTGGGTTATCAGCCTGGTAAAACATACCAAGCCAACTGTCTCTGGGAAGTGGAGCCAAATGACAAGAAGCTTGAGAGAAGATTCCTGTCTATGACACTGAACACACTTGAATATGAGAGAGATTTTACAGTAGGATATGGGTTTCATGAGATTTTTTGCACACAAAATAAGCTTTTGAATAAACTCACAAAGCAGCCTTTGCAACTTCGAACTAGAAGATTGTTGCCATTTTTTTATCTGAGGGAACAATTAGGCTCAAGAAAAAGTATGCAACTTGAAATTTTCCAGGATACATGGATATAACATCAGCTTTTGTCACTAAGTAAATTCTGTGTCCCTTCAAATAATATATGGCTTTCTACTCTCTTCTCTGCCATCAAAAATAGGCTGTTAATTTTATTTGTGCCTTCCAGAGCACTCCGTGTCAGCTGGCTTTTCAAGCTGAATTGATAGATAGCTTTATGACTCACGAGATTATTTATGATTTTTCCTATAGTTGAGGCCTGTTACATATGGTTCTTATTTGGCTTTAAAATGTGTCTACTATTCTTGGCATACTAAAAGTGTACAATAATTTTCTTAACCCTGAAACTGTAAAGATAATGGACTGTAAAGATAATGTTGACTTCCCCTTCTCTGCTTTTTCACAACTTCTTTAGTTTAGAATGTTCTAACTCTTGAATTAGTAAGGAATATAACTGAACAGTTTACTTAACTAAGGTTGATAAGAAAAGGATTACAGGATTACAGTTTGAACAGAATAAAGAAAACCAAAGTTAGGCTGTATTTTAAGAAAACGCAACGCCTACAGATTACAGGATCCAATAAAGCTGTGAAAAAGAGGCAGAAAAACCCATCACTGAAGATTTTAAGAGCACATTAAGAAAAAAAAAAAAAGGGCAAAAAGATGTAGGCACAAATTCTGAGCCAACAAAGAAATAACCTGTGAGAATTTTGAAATTAATCTGCTTTACTTATTCATTCCAGCTAATGTTACTCAAATAATTTTAGCAATTTGATAGCAACTACTCATGCAGAGAAGGAATATTAATTTAATGAATGGCTCCAGGCCTTCAAGTATTTTTTTGCTCTTTTTTTCTTTTCTATGATTTAGCATTCTCAAATACCTTTTGTAAAACTCATGGCTGTTTTTCACTGCTGTTTTTGAGTAATGAAACTTGTTCTGTATTCATTATTTAGCTTCCTCAGATTCTTATGCTGGTCTTTTTATGGTAGCTGAGCAGTTTTGCGAAATTACAGTTGAAAAGGTAATGGATTAAGTACTAATATAAGCAAATCTTTCTGTCTGTCCTTCCCAGGAAAGGAATTTTCAGTATTTCTGCTCTACATAGCATAGCATAGTTGGAATCTCTATGTTCTTCTTATTTCTTTCTCATATGGACTGGAAATAGTACACTTCAAGAGTACTTTGTTTACTGTAAGAGTGAAGGGCCAGCTGGGTTTGGCACATTTCCTGTAAATGCTGTTAGGCTGCGCCTGGCAGAATGATCTTTTAAGTTGCGCTTATCCTACAGGTTTGAGGACACCTTCCCCATGCAAAAGAGATAAAAAGTTCATTTCTTTCTTGCCAAGGACTGTCTGAAATTTCCAACAAAGAGGAAATGCATCATTATTTCCAATTCTCTTTTTCATGTTCCAACTGCCACACAGTTCTCTAGTTTTTAGTTTCAGTAACCCCAATAACATTGAAAATCACCACCAGATCTGCAGTGTCACCCTTTGAGACCTTTGCTTTTATGAATTACAGAATATTTGGAAGTGGAGAGTAAGGAATCAGCGCAAGCATCTTGCTTTTGATAAATCTCTTTACATATATTTAAAGGGTACAATATTTTTCCCAGTAGTTACAGAGTCCCAAAGGTAAGTGCATTATACAACTCCAACTGTTTTTAAGTGCTTGACTATAATCATAATAAACTTTCACATTTGGAATAGCAAATTATTTTTCTGTTAATTTAATTTACACTGATTTAATCCTTCCCTTGGTAAAATAAGTGTCCGTATGTTGAAATCATAAGAAAGAAGACAAAAAATGTTTCTCTGATACAGTGAAAATTTAAATGAACACATAGGTCTGTTTCTGAAAGACACATGCAATCCAGTGCAAAGTTTTAAAATTAATGAACATGAAAATAAATATGTCAAGCAACAATAAGACGATAAAAATGAGACAATAAGTTTTACCTTACCATGTTTTAAGTTATTTTAAGCTAGATTATTCAAAGAAACACTCAAAACTCAATGTAATTAGGGTTCTTTAAAGAATTCTAGTCCTAAAATACGCAATTTAACTTCACAAATGTTAAACTTGGTGCAGAACCTCAAAAAAGTTAGTGTGACTCTGTGGCTACTTAGAATATGCACATATATAAAATTAAGAGCAAGCAGTTGCCTTACCTGTAAAATGTTTTATGAACTTGTCTTTTAGAGTGGAATCTCTTGGAAAAATTTCTGAGGAGAGAAGAAAAAAAATGTATTTGTGTAGTACAGAAATTATGGTAAAAGCCATGAAAGCATAATATGCTGAGATGCCTGCTGTAAAGATGCCAAAGAGCTTCCCAAGTTAACAATGAAATTAACTGGGGGAGGGTGAAGGATGGTGGTGTTAACATAGCGAAATGTTATGGGCAGTTCACAGATCAATACCAAATGGTCAACCTACAACATATTATCTAATAAAATTTCTACACATCTTCAGTTCTGAGTTGGGCTATGATTATAGAAAGACCACAAACAATGTAAATACATCATCATGTTATGGCAAGTATTTGAGTACCTGAAAAATGATGTAAAATACCTTGATAAATGCAAACCAAATACTGTACTTGGGGTGTTGAAATAACAAGTACTTGAACAGAAATATCTCCTACGAAGCAGCTTATATAAGGGCCATGCATATTTTCATTGCATTATTAGTCAAAAAGTAGTACTCCTGCCCTGTGAAAACTGCCGTGAACTTTAAAATATTCCCTTTTCATCTAAGTATTTTTTCCAAAAAGTGTAAGAGAAAATACAAGTCTTGTAACAGCCAAAGGAATCCAGTGGAACAGAACTGGAGCTAACAAAAAAAGCCCTATACTTTTTTTTGCAATGGGATGCTGCCTCTGGCTTACAGCAGAAACTTTTGGTGCAAGTAAATATTCCCAGAAATAGTTCAGCTCCCTTCAATATCATAAATTTTCCACTGGAAAAGTGGATATATTTAAAAAATTATTGGGTAACTGCAGTTATTACTTCAGACAGTAGCTGCACATAACAGCTGCATGTTATGCTCAATTCAAAAGAAATATGCTCTTAACACTAATACCTGGAACATGATTAACTTGTAGTATTTGGACTTGCAGCTAAATATGTCTATTCACTGAAAATATTTCCTTGTCACTAATGCAATTTTAAATAGTTTTATTTTCCTACTTTTTTTTTTTTTCCAGTTAATTCTACATCTGAATTAACATTTAGATCAGAACAAAGCAAGTTTCCATTCATACTATAGGAAGATGTTGGTTATCTGCCAAAATAAATTCATACCATAGGCAGTTTCTCAGAGGTCACATAAGTGTATTTTAAGGCAAAGATTTTAATCTAAAATGCTGTTAAACTGAAAGTCTTACTGCAACTCAGCCAGGTTAGGCTGAGTTAATTAAGATTCCTTGAAAATCTCAGTTTTAACTTACTTGTTTCCATACTGCAAATGAAACACCACCCCTTCTCCACCAAGCTTAGAATTTTACTGATATGAAATGCCAGGTAGTTTAAAATTACACAAAATGAAGCATATGAAAAGCCAAAATCGTGAAACAGTCTGAGTGAGTTTTGATGAGATGCCTCAAGTGGACCAGTACTGATGAATAACTGAAGTCTAGTGAAGGTTGGGCTAGGAATAGGCCATTGTTGCTCTGACAAAGAACATTTAGACCCTTTTAGAACACTTAGTCCTTTCAAAGTCTATAGAATTTGCTATGGGAACAGTAGTTGCCTTTTGCCACATAAAACTGTTTAGGAAAAGTCTGTAATAAAGTATACAGCCAAAACACCAGCCCTAAATGCACAGAAGGTAAAATAGGATAATGGATTTGACGCTCAGGCAAGGAGCAAGACATTGCAAGCATAAAATTGCAGCTGCAGCTGTGTCAGTAAGCCTGAGAAGGAATGTTGCAGGGTCTGCTTCCCACGAGTAGTCTACATCAGCCCAAGGTTCACACCAGCCTGGCTACGCCTGTCCCAATAGGGAAAACTAGGTCAGTCGTGTGTTAGAAAGTGGCTGAATGATATTGACTGCATGCCTGCTCCTCCCCTGCTGTGACTGCCATTCCTCCAGGCAGCAATCAGCTTTTCAACATATGCCCACGTTTCAGCTTTCTTCAAGTGTTCATTTTCTTCATAATACAGTGCATTTGCTTGGTCAAACACAATCAGTGAGCCCCTAGCCCTCCAGAAAGACAACCTAAGCTCATTTGTACAAAAATCACGGGCAGCACAGGTTACTGGAACACTTCGGTCCACTGGCTCTAACCGCAGGGGCAACTCCAACTAAACTATGAATTGCTAACACAAGCACAGTAATTTTCTTCCGTTTTCCAGCAGCATAGCCAAGCCCTCCTATCTGTACACTCCAACTGTGAGGCTGAGGTCTCAAAGGACTTAGTATTTCTATCACACTAATGAACATCTTTTTTGCATAGAATATGAATCACTGACTTCCAACCAGATCACACTGTATCCAACAGCAGGATCTCAAATCCCTATAGGATGCTTTTATAAAGTGAAAGATCATTATGATAAAACCTCTAAAAGCTAGCAGCTTTCCCTGGCATCTGACAAGCTCATAGTTACTGCAGTCATATTTCATGTGCTATCTATCACTTATTAAGACAGATATTAATTAATATGCATTCTCACAATGTACACTCACATCCTCACATTGCAAGTTAAATACCTTTGACATATTAATTTCACAAAGGAAAAGCAGAAACATGAATATAATAAGACAGATTGGCAAAGCATTACTAAAATTAAAACACTTGAAAGTCACACTGGGCAAAACCACAAAAGAATTTATTCAATCCATTCTTGCCTCAGGACTGTGTTACAAAAACTAGTAACATGAAGAAAGTATAGAACCCATGGCATACAGTAACTCACATTTTAATCAGCAGGGAGAATATTTGGATGGTGACAGGCTTACAAAATTTGCATTGCTCCAGAGCGAGTATATCTGAGATAAAGGGCACTTGTTCTATCGATCCTGGGTTCAATCCTCAGTATATCTAAGTTTATAATCATAAATAATATTAGTTTCTTAATTTTTCTTTTTATGGTTTCCTTCTCATTTACATTAGGACCTTTATGTCTGTTCTTGGGTAACTACTCATCTGAGGCAAAATGCTGCCCATCTTACACCCCTTCCACAGACAACAACAGCCACAGACAACCATTAAATGGTGCTAGGACAGATTTGCTACTGAATCTTCTCTCTAAAATGTTAAGAATATTTAGAGCAAATTCAGAGAATCATAGAATCAGAGGTCAGGGTTGGAAAGGACCTTAAGATCATCAAGTTCCAACCCCTGCCATGGGCACGGACACCTCTCACTAGAACAATGTCACTCGAGGCTCTTCTCCAATCCAGGGATAAGACAAAGCTAGAGAGCCTTCTAGCTCTCATTGTCAGACAGGATGGTTAAGTTTATACTGCAAAGTTAGTTCTAAGCCATCCATACTGTTAATTTTCTCAGATGTATCTGAGTTTTATCCCATGCTGAGAGAAGTGAGATGATGAGGAGAGACAGCAAGGTCTGAGCTAAGAAGCAGTGAGCCACAGCTGCTCCGGCTCCCCGCTTTTGCATTTTGTTGCGAACATTCCAAAGTTGTTAAGCTAATTCCCTAGAAAATTATTCTGAACAGTTTTCAGTTATTCAGCACCTGGTAGCTGACATAAATGTTTAATTTTTCACTAATATGGACACCATTGCAGAGAGGTAGAAGACTAAATAAGGCACAGCCCTGGCCTCAGGCATGGGCTCAGCGTGCAACATAAGATACAGTTTTTTCACCTTGGATGAGGCTTTTCACCTTTTCAGGCTTTCAGTTTCTCTGTGTTTTGTCTGTTCTGACTGTAAAGCTGTGACAGCAGATGCTGATTTTTACCCTGTATTTGCACTGTCTCCAGCACCATGTCACCATTATTGTGCCAGGAAAATTCAGGTCCTGCTGGATTATAAATAACAAGAGCTGTACTCACAGCACTGAAATAAGCCAAATCCATACAACAGCTTGTTTTCTTGGACATGAAAACTCCAAATCCTCAGGTGATATCACCTTGGCATTAAAAATCAAGATCTCAATTTGTTTATGCTCCCAAAAGGCAGCCTTTGCTTATTTCCAGCTTATTCAGAGAAGCAGTGTACATCAGCAGGCAAAAATTCCTCCTGCTCTTGGTCTAGTGCACGTCTACACCAGGGGGATCTACAATGGTTCACTGCAGGCTGTACTGTAGGCAAGCACAGGAAATGTGAAGCAGCACTGTGCAGGCCAGGTCCTTTAATCTTTCTATGTAAGAAAAATAAAAATCTTCATCAATAGTATCTTTTTGTAAGAATATTCATTCCCCTTTGAAAAAGATAACAATGACAAAATGCAAAACAAATCTTTCTCAATTACTTAAAAAACAAAACCTCAACCTGTAAAGCATTTGTGGAAAACTCCTCCATGGCGGGTAAATGTTTCAGGAAAACATAAGAGTATCTAAAAAAGCCATAAACCCAGAAATTACACCAGTTACCACTATACACTTTCTGCCACCTAAATTATATTTGTCAGATTTACTTGCAGGTGTTAATGTGCCTCCTGCAACACACTTCAACTGCAGTATTTAAAGCTTAGCATTTTTAGCCAGGTTTAATAATTATCCATTTTTCTGAATATCCACAATATTGCTAATTTACAATATCCACTGTATATTTTACAGCATTCCTTGAAATTAATGTAGCAGGATGGCTTAACAGGTATTTCTTGGTTTTATGCACTTCAAGAAGTGCATAAACAGGCAGTTCAAATTATTATAATCACGTGGAAATTTGTGTACAATATAATGCTTAGTCCAAGATGTAGTCAATAGCAACAATAATATATCTTATTATATCTTAGAACACTTATATGATATGATTTGGGTTTTATTCACTTCTACAGCTATTTTGAATTGATGGAATTTTCTGTTCTTCAGAAGAAGCAATGTTTTAGAAAAACTCTTCTTCTTTTCCTTTTTATTCTTCTTTCCTAGTCATATTTTATCTTATTTTATAATCATTTCCAAGCCAAATAATTTTAATACAAAGCAATACATTTCAGCAAGTCTTGCATTGCCAAACTTGTGAGAAATTTTAACTAGGCTAATTGCCTAAATATTGCACAACTGTGACACAAACATCATTAAGATGAAAATCTTAATTCCCATGTATTTTGTTTACAGTTATTTTATAACTATGGCATTTAGAAAACAAATGTCTTGTGCAATTTCTTTCTATCTGTAAAAAGACAGAAGAAAACTGTCAGCAGTAAGATGCAGCTGACTCTTCTATTATAAACACAGACGCAGGCTTCTAAAAATATTGGTTTAGCATGAAATTAGCATGTGATCTTTTCTTTTCTTTTTCTTTAAGTCATTTCATGCCATGAAACCATTTACAACACAGTATGTGTTGGTAAAGTTTTAAATAAAAGTGACATTTCAAAGAACAAGACTCTCCAAAGCTTCAACTAAAACAAAGGCTACATTTGTTCATAGTAAAGGAATAAATCTTACAGTAGTTGAAATACCATGCTTCTACAAATATTGGAACATTGTCAGCAAAACTATTTGAGTACTTACATAGACAAGTCCCATTTATTTGGACGGAGTTTTTTACTGGTAGAAACTCTCCACAATGCCTAAAGATGGCAACCCTTTTCTAACTGCGGCAATACCACAGGGTGAAACAGTAGTAGGTTTCTAATATCCAGATGGTCTTAGTTTACACACGCACACACACACACACACACAAAGTGCATGATGATAAAAGTGATAGCAAAACCTTTCAAATGTAAATTCATAAAGAAAATTATAAGGTGTCAGAAGAATTTAAGCAACAAACTAGACCTGAAGAAGAGAAAAAATACCCAAGTAAAGCAGTGTAATAGAAAGATGAGTGAATGGAATGATACTACAATGCCAAGATGAAAGTATCCTCAGCATAAGTGAATCAAAAATATATGAAATATTTCCAAAAGCAGTGCTAAAAAAAAACCACCACAAACCATAACAAAAAATATATTCAGAAACCTTAATGACCCAAACCATCCTTCTTCTATATGACTTTAATTTAAATCTGTAATAATTCCTATAAATGTTGAGAAAGGATGTACTGCCTCAGATAAAAAAAGCCCAAACAGGTTTTGCTCAAAATCAACAACTAAAATAGAAAACAGTGCAATGATAAGGCATCCTAGTGGAGAAAAAAAATGTTAACATTCATTGATAAGAGTACATTATGGTGCTCAGCAAAACATAGGTGTCTGACTACAGTGTCATACATGGTAATCTCATGGTAAAATACACTGTGAGTAAATGGAGCATCAAGCATGCACCTAGAGATCTGACCCAGGCCTTTCTGCTAAAGGCAGACAGAAATATATGGTCATGACTGTGGGCAACTGCCACAGTGATTCAACCCCACTCCCTGGCTATGGTGTTTGCCATAAAGTTGTTTCACAATGCTCAGAAGAATGGCTCCTCACACCACCCTCAGCAAGAAGAGTTGAATCAATTAACATATACTTCTTTCTTCAGTACTCTGATCCATTTAAAGGGCTTAATCTCCTACTTTCATTATTCTATACTTTGACTGTGACCAGGTTGCACAAAACCACTGTTTCAGGGCGTATGGCTTGTCAAAGTTCTAACGCGTGAAACTGATGATTTCCAGCAGCTTTGGCCAGAATGGTATTACCATCTGTTCTGCAAACAATAGCTATATTAATATAGATTGAAATGTTTCTCTAGATCCTCATGAGGTGTCTCATACTGCAGAAAAAGAGAGTATATATTGTTGAAAATGTGTGACATTTGTATTCCCTGCTCGGGCACCATCAATTGATTCTTGGATCCATCCAAGAGTTCTTGAAATCCTTAGGACAAATTCATGATTGTGTTAAAACTGTTCACAGACTGACATATTTAATACATTTTCTCTTGCAATTTCCCATAGGGAGGCAAGAAAAAACATGGCTTTGTGTAACAGAGAGAAACTCCTTCCATCATTAACATCATAAATCATTAAACTTTTTCTATTATTTGTGATAGAAATAACTGCCATATGAGAAAATATCTACTTTGATGCAATTTAATTCTCTTAGCCTCCTCATCTGTGGTTTCTATCAGATAAACTGTATTTCTTCTTTTGTTTTGTTCTTTTTCCTCCTGTTTAACATAATTAAAAGATTTATAATGATTTTTAATTGTCTTAGTAATTTGTTTGCTTATACACACTCACACACATATGCACACACTGCTTTCCCCCAACAGATCTGCAATTCATTCCTTTAGACAAGGGAAAATATCTATTTCTGTGCGCAGCATTCCGAGATGTCACTGTGTTACTACTCCTGTTAAGTAACACACACAGTTCCCACTTACTGAATACTTTTATTTTGAGACCGTGATGTGTACATACTAAGTTCCACGGGGCATAGATGGAAAATGAGTCAATGCTTCAGACAGACACATTCCTTTCTGTATGTAATACTGCTGTTAGAAATTCAAACCTTACTGGATTCTTCCAAATGCTTTCTATTCCTGTCTGCTCTAGCAGGTGAAAAATTGTTTGGTATCTTGGTATTTCCAAAAAAAAAAAAAAAGACTTAAATAAACCCCCCAAAAAGCCTCAAATAAACCCCCAAATCCATACTGCTTAGATTCACAGATGAGAGCTTCTGCTCAAGAGAAAATCCTGAAAAAATCTACAACTGCATACCACTGCCATCTACTGAATGTAGAATATGCTGAATGTACTCATGCATACCTTTGTGCTCTAGTAGAGTGTACTAGGCTTCCCATTTACTCCATCTAACAGAAGCCCTTTCAGTTCTCACAACACATTGTTCTCTAGAGCTTAAGGGTTACAAATAGGATGCAATTAAGTATTCATAATAAATGACTTCACCAATTTATCTTCTGCTTTTCTAAGAGCAGACATAAACACTATTCTAATTTCTTTGGATTTATTTGCCATCCCTAGAATCTTTGTTCAGTATTTTAACTTTATTTATAGAGACTATTTGGAATGCACATTGTGATATATGCTTGTAGCTTATTAGTCAAGTCCTAAAATGCTAGTTCTGCTGCCACATCAAATAAATGCTTCCATGCTTATTTACTTGTCCAGATTTGAAATGGCACTTCTAAGGATACTTACACTAGTGACTGAATGTCTACTTTCCCTGGTATTCATTCCAGCAATATTTTTCTGATGTGAGCATGGCAAATACTACTCCTTTTAAATGATGAGTAACTGAATATATCCTCAAATTCTCCTAGCTTTAGTTTTGAATACAATAACTGGCATTATATATGTAAAATTAAATGTCTTTATTCTTCAATGTTCATCAAGAACTTGAGCAATTAAGTGGGCTGTGACATCAGGTCAATTTAGAAGTACAATGGTGACATCAGGTCAATTTAGAAGTACAACGGTATGACCCCAAAGAGAAAGCCTAAAAGGGTCTGCTTTCATTATGGCTGATAAAATTTACATTGTCAGTCACCACTGGTGAGATCACTACATTAAAGAAATCAGTGTAATTCTTAAATGTTCTAAAAGATGGTCATAAAAGGAAGCATCAGCTCCCAAAATTGAAGTCTGCCATTTAGTCGCAATTACTATTTTTACCTTTCTTCACTCTGCCAATTCATCACATATACTGCCAACCACTCAGTCTTATCCCAGAGTCTCTACTCACCTATGTCATATCTCTCTTACCCACCCTTGTAAGCCCTATCGACATCAGTTGCCCTCTTAAACCCCTGGGGGATTAATATTCACAGGACATTCATAGGCTACTAACCACAATCTATTTAGTTCTACCAAAACTGCAGTATTGCAAATACTAAACATTTAAAAAAATGCACAAAATATTGTACGAAGGGATTCCTGACAGTAAAAACAGATAAGGACACCTTTTACAAACCATAGTAAATTGATAAAATGAAGAAATTGAAAACATATAACGAGCAAAGGCATACTGCTTTCCTAAGTCATCATGCCTTGTTTTTCTCTGTAGCACTATATATGTCCTCATAACATTTGTTTGACGGATTGACATTTGTGCACCACAGTTTGGAATAGAGTTGAAGTACTTCAAATTTTTAGTTCTTCAGCCTTTGTTTGGAATGGAATTTAGTTGTTTGTTGGTTTTTTTAGATTTCTATAAATAGTCTTGAAATAGTTTGAAGTGCTGCCTTTGTATAGTGAAGAGGGTCAAATTCCACTCTTACTGATGGCTGTGTAGTCCCCCTTACTCATCAATACTGATTGCAAGGAAAGGGGCTTTGGACCCACATATTTTGCTGTATTATTATTACAGAGACTTTCAGGTGGGGACCAAAAGAACAGATTACTAACTTTAGACATTTGATTTCTGTTTGATTTATAGCCTTTTTTTAAGTCATGGGGCAGTAAGCTTTAGCAACACTGTTATAAATAATATGGAAGATTCTATACATACTATAATATAAATAGTAACACAAAAAAGCAAGGCTACTGTGACTTGGACCTTTCTTCAAGAAGAAAAGAATATTTCTTTATCTCTGCTATCTAATAAACAGGCAAGACAAGTCTTACGTTAGCTAGGCACATTTCAGTTCTTTGAAAAGGTTATGAACAAGATGCTGGGACTTGTTGGCTGAAATAGCACATGACTGGATTTAATAAATCAAATAAGTTCAAGCCATATGATTCTAAGCATGAAATACTCCCTTTAATCAGAAAACTAACTTAGTTATGTTCTATATTATTACCTAGTTATTACTAGAATAACTATCTTGGTTATGTTCTGTGTGCTATTATGCCCACTGGGGTATGGCCCATGAACATCTAGCAGGGAGGAATTTCTTCTGGAATCCCTACTACTCCTGTCTCCATGGGGTCCTTTTGATTGAATGTGAAGTCTTACCTAAAAACTATGGAAGCTTGTAAATATATGATGATGAGCCACGTAAAATACACTCTTTTACCCTGAGAAGAAATTCATTTTGTTCACTATAGTGTTTCATTGCTAACTCTCTCACTCTTTGTTTACTGGAAATCATCAAATGCATTTAGTTTCTGAATAAATTCTATTAAATCCATCCAAATTACAAAGAAGTACATGGGATTAGAAGTTCAATGTCTCAAGCTTCTTGTTGCGTTTCTAGCACAGGGTAAATCCATACGTAACAACTTACTGGTTCAGCTAGTTTTTATGGAAAGAATGTCCATTATTCGGCTGCTTTGTGGATGTGTCAGATTGTAAAACACTGCTGCTTTCAGGAAAAGTCATTAAACCCTGGTGTACATCATGCAACATGGTAACTTTTAAAACAGTCCTCTTTTTTTCAAGTTTCTTTTCCCAAAAGACTAGTACCACAATTGTGATGCTGCTTCAAAAGGAGTTACATGCTCCTTCGTATTCTAAATTTTCTTCACTGTGTCAATTTTCTCTCCATTCACCTATGGCAGAACATGAAAGAAAGTGAAGTTTGTCCTTTTTTTTTAAGAAAGTGAGACCATTAGTCCCATCAACCTTGTACCTCTGTACTGGATCTCACAGGGCATAATGAAAGCAGAGTGCCCAGTCAAAAGCTCCTATTAAACATGCATTGCTGTTAAACAGGATTTTACTTCCCTGTGCTATTAAAGCTAGTATCACAGCACTCAGGCCAACACAGTCCCTTCCAAGCACAATCTATGGTGGACCTGTCTTATTTCATGCAAGTGAATGGAGCTGACACAAAGTCCTCTGAGAAAAACTTTTGTCTCTAGGCTTTTTTATGCTTTGGATGAAATCAGTCCTTTACCAGAAACTTTCACAAAATCAAAGCAGTAAGGGCAAACAAAGCAAATACATGCACTAATTTTACTTGAGTTTGCTTTTTTTTCATTATGCTACTTGAGAAGGATACAGAAGTTCTTTCCTTCATAACTCAGCTTTCCTTCTTGAACTGACAGGACCCTATTTGAAACAGCACAACTACTCATATTGCCTCAGTTTCCCACTCCCTGTGATCCACATTACTGTATCACACAAAAGTGAAAGCACCTGTGGGAGGAGGCTGGAAAACACATCTAGAAAAGAATAAAAGTAAGGGAAACAGGCATGGAAGCATATGGTTCATTTTGCATCACTTGGAGCACCTACCTGGGGTACATGGCACAGGACACCTACTTATCATTCCTACTTTCACCCATACTTAGGTCAGTACTTCAGAAGCTATGAACAAAAACTAATTTTAACTATTTTGAACTATGTCAATCCAGTAGCTTTAGCAGAACAAAAGTTGACTTGCAGTCACGGGAGAGTGATAAAGACCTGTTCACATCCATGGGGACCCAGGCAGCCACTGCCCTTCTCCTCCCGGATCAGGCCTTACTGTTGCCTTGCCACTGCATTTTGCTTTCTCCCCTCCCTTGAAACTCCACTGGGCCTCCTTGTCTTGGCTGGTGTCTGCTGAGCTGTGAGTGGGAACAGAGATTGACAGGAATAGTTAGCATTGATCGTTGCTATGAAGACATCACGAACAGCAATTCTAGGGAGGCCTTCCTACTACTTCAGCAGAGCAATGATTATTTATGGCCTGAGAGAGGTTCCCATCCTCCATATAGTTCAACACCCTCCTCAAGGGCAACAGATTATCCCTAGCATTGGCTGCTCCAAGCCTGTGCACTGAACTATGGGAAGGACATAACTTGATGCTGGAGGGATCTAACTCATTTGACCTACAGAAGAAGCATTTAATCATGTCTGAAGGATCAGGATAGGTAGACAGGGGATGGGGAGGATAGCTTTTTCCTGCTGTGAACTGCTTCAGGTTTTTCAACACTGAGTATAATATATAATATTATACTCCTTCTCTCCCTCTCAATCTCTGATTTTTCTTTGCTTAACTCACCATTTGTCAGGGGAAAGCAATTGCTTGCAAAGTGCTCAGGCATTGTACATTCATTTCTCAGAAAAAGAAATCACACCTTGTTGCTGGTTGAAAGACTGAAGTAATGGTATTATCACCATGAGCTTGGAGATGCTGAACCCTGGCTGGCCAGGGGTTAGAGATGCTTGTCACCCTCTGAATGCAGAAACCAGCACCTAAAACCTGCCTTATCTAAATTAGAATATTCCCCACAGTATCTTCTGAGTATGTCCAGAAATACAAGTAATTTCTGTATGCTCCATTCATTTATAGTGTCATCAGTCACATGCTGTGTCAACAGTCATTCATCACTCAGACAGAATTTGTAGAAATGCATGTCAGGCTGTAGATCTTTCCAAAGAATATTCTGTCACCTGCCTACCAGTATTTCACCCCATCAGTAGAACTATGTGAAGGCTCTTACCCAGGTAATAAAAATGTACTTCCAACTGCACATGTGAAGCTTTCTCCCAGAATTTTTCTCCCTGAATGTAAGATTGCCAGTCAGCTCCAAGTGATTTAATTTCAGTTGTAACTAAACAACCTTTTCAAGTTTTCAGTCTTTCTTCTGATAGTCTCCTCACTCCTGCAAAGTCTTCATGATTAAATGGGGGAGCAATAGGGGTATTTTATAGGGATTTTTAAAATGCCAAAGGAAACATGCAATAGAGTAGTGGTAAGAGAAAAAATGCTTTATCTACTTCTATTCATAAAAGTAACAAAATTCTCTTATATGTCCAGTAAGGAAAAAAAAAAACCACTATAAAGTTATAAGGCTTTCAAAGCTAGTTTTTCAAGGGGATATTTATGTCTTTGTGTTGGGGCACAAGTCTAATTCTGAGACTGTCAGAGCTGTAATCTCAGACAACATTAAAAGAAGGAAAATGCATATATATATATATATCGATATATCTCTTTAAAATTGGCTACTCTCAGAAACCAATGTCTGAACCTGCAGTTCCATTTCCATGGTTAGAGGCACAGAACCCGCTCTCTGAATGTCAAATTTTGAAATAATAACCAACAGCCACTAAGGAAATGCATTCTCATTAGAGTTTCAGCTTATGCCTACAGTAATAAAACATAAAGCAGTCATATATTACCAGCTCTGGACTCAAGGCTGGTACAGAAATAATTCTAGGCAATGTTGTATTCTCAAATAACAATTTTGAGGGCTGAAAGCCACTGAAAGGAGAGCATGGCCTGGTTCTGTTCTCCTTGATTTCAATAGAAGCAAAACCAGGTACTCAATCTGTGTGTAATTCACATGATCTGCTTAGCTAAACAATTAAGTCACAGCTCTGACATCTGATATTTATTTTAAGTTCTTTGAGCCAGATTCTCTTCTCTGAGCCAACTCCTTTTTTCTATACTGGTGGCACAAAGGCTGCAACAACCACGGATTTTCCCAGCTGGAGATTCTGCCAGCATTAGTAAGTCTTTACCTGTCTGGTAAAACCAGCTTTCATGTTATTTCCTTCTCCTTTCCTTTATACCCTCTGAACCTTCACCGTCTTCTTATGTGAAAGAGCAAGAAGCATGGCTATAGACCTCATTACTATTCTTCAAATATTCTTGGCCTGCATACCTGCCTCTTCAAATTAGAGCTATCTGGTTAATTTCCAATAATCCAGAGGGTATTGTAACTAATGTGAAAACATACTCTGCTCTGATGCTGCTTCTGTGGTATTTCATACTGCATTATGAGGTATTCTGAAGACAGGTTTAACTGAAAAAAACCCACACAGTTTGATTAAAGTATTTGTTGGCTGTTGCCTGAGTTGGGAACCTTGTGGTTAACGGCTGCTCCTTTTACATAATTTTAGGTGATGTACATAGTGAAAAGATATTTAAATAGGACTAGTTTAATGGAGATTAAAAATGATCAGGATGTAGTTTATTGCTGCTCTTATTTGAGATTACTTTAGGCAATGAATCAGTGTTGAATTGACCTGTTGGGAAATGAGACTCCTCATTGAGGGAATGCCCTGCTATGTATGCTGTGGGAAGCCAGGGAAAAATGCTAAGCCATTGTGAAGATAAGATCAATTACTCAAACTTCATCCACCTCTTTGAGTATCTTTACATTATCAAGGAATCAGTTAAGGATCCAACTCCAGTCTCAAGATGAAATGCACTCATATTCTAATCCCTTCTGCATGTGCCCATGAATCTTTACCTAAAATCTGTAGCACATAACAGAAAGCTCACATATATGCTGATACATAGCATAGGCCCCAGCTCTAACCCAGCAGCATGAAGTGGCCTGAGTATCACAAACATACTTTCACATTACAGTCTAGACCCTGCCTTGGACAGCTGAAGAGGCATTCAGTTCAGAAACAACTGGAAGCAGAAAGCAAGCAGATCCACCAAACAGAAGAAAAGTACAGGAGTTAATTGTGGAAAGTATGTTAAGTCTCAGGAAAACCTAAACTTCTGTTTGGCCATCCCACTTCTTTTGTTGCATCCCCTTTAGCTACACTACAGTTGCAATCCACTTCTGGTCAGAATACTATTCTAAGGTGTGAACTTCAATGAACACTTCCTACCTACCATATTTGACTTACAGACACGCTCTGGGATACAAGGGCCCAGCAAAATGGGCTTACAGCTTCATGTACCAAAATTTTTGGCCAAGTCAACGTGGGAGGTAAACAACATCAAAGAGAGCAACACTCAGAATGCAGCGGCCCCTGATTCAATGCTTTCTAATCGGCCACTTTCCAGTAATTCATTAAGACTTGAAAAAAGAGGCTGAAACACTAGCTTCAGCCAACATTAACGAAATTATAAGGAGGATATACTTACAAGGTTGAATAGCTTGAACTCAGCTATAATGATGTTTATTAGTAATCTGTCAATAGCTGCTAAGAAAGTATATTTGTATTTGTTAATCCTTGCATGTGGAGACTTTGATATTTTTTGGCAAAAGTACCTTAAGAAGAATGGGTTTCCTTTTTTTTGCCTCTCTGTAAATCCATGTTTCCATCAGAAAATGCTGTGGGATAAAGAAATAAGCCAAACATAGTGTATATGATTATTTTTATGCTATTACTATTACTGATCGCTGTAGAAAACAGAATTGGGACCGTTATAGATCTACAGTAACAGATTCTGACAAGTTTTACATTTGAAAAAGAAACTTAAAAAAGACATTAGCAACTATACTTTGCATTGTGAGCCTCTTGAACAACACCACACATGTACAGATAAGCACTATGTGCCCAATTTAACAGCACCCTTTCTCTTCCGTTCTCCTGTGAGAGATGTGAACATGGAACACACTGAAACACATATGTATTTTGAAAAGTAAAAGAAAAAAATCTGAAAGCAATTACAGACCTGCTGTATAATTTTATGCAAAAAAGCTCTTTTTTCCTAAGAGACTCTAACAAACAGGTTAAACTACCCCTAGAGCAATTCAAATGAGAAAATGTGTGGCATTATGGAGCCCTTAGTATTTTGAATACTAAGCTGTGAATATGTACTTCACTCTTTCCAGAAGGAAAGAGGTATTACAATACTAATTGTTCATTAAACTATAAAAGAATAATCCACTGAAAATGATGAGACATATAGGTAAGACTGGGCAAATTATTCAAGGCATTAATACACTAAAGCCATTTTTTCCGAAACATAACAATTTTCATTCATTCATTCATTTATCTATCAGCTATTTGAAATCACTGAACTATGAAGGCAGATATTTCATCTGAATCCAAAGACTCCAAATTATGCCTAGAAAGTTATTGGAGAGCTCTTGACTGAAGGCAAAACCATTCTTCAAATGAGACAGAGAGACTCCACATTGATAAATATTAAGAGGAAATTAACTTCTTGCAATTCTGTAGCACTCTAAGCAAGTATTCTGTTTTAGCTATCATGGCTGCTAATAAATGTAGATTCTAGAATATTTGCATAAATTTAACACAAGAACAGCTGCAATACATCAAAAGCATGAACTAGTTGAATCATCTGAATGAAAGATGATGACACGTGCTTAACTGCATACAAACCAAACTCCGTACTGACAAACACAAGCAAACTCTATCAGAGTGAAAGGAAATGGAACTGAGTTTGCCAGAGCTTAATTAGACCCTGCTTTTTTTGAAATATGAATAGGCTCCAGGTTGACTGCTGTGCAAATGGTAATGGCTAACTGTATATCACATTTCCTGTGCTTATTTTAGAAATGTTTCTATTTCCTTCCAAATTAGAACAGATTCAGAACTATCATAATAGATTAATAATCCATGGTTTCTTCCTTATAAGCACTTTATTCTAAATTGCTGTCTTAAAGGTGTTCCTATTAAACATACGCCATGTTCGTACTTCAGGCTAAGGTCATTTCACCCTATCACATAATGAGATATCTTATAAATGATAATTGGGATCAAACTATTTTATTTGAGTGTTACATATAAATGCCTCAAACCTAGTGAGGTATTTAGACGTACTAATACTGCAGGTTTTATCTTTGAGGTTTAAAATACATGCAAACCATATATTTCAGTAGGCTAGAATGTGCTGAGCAGAAAATGCTAGCCTTGAACAAAAACCAGAGAACACTTTCTATATCCTGGGACTGAGCAAGTTTGATGTTTCTCTTATTTCTCAATAGTGTTCTCGCTGTTATGATATTCTGGTACTCTGAGATGGAGAGTGTAACTGCAAAAAAAAAGGAATTGTTACCCTTAATATTCAAGAGGTTTTCTATCTATTCTAAAGCAAGAATTATCATGTGAATATTATTTAATCTCCAGATTTAGCCCTTGTTTCACCCCTTCCTCTGACAGGAAAGGAACAGCTATTCCAGACAAAAGTAAAGAAGGAGAAGTAAAACTTTTCTGGAGGTGCTGCTCAGTTCTGGGTCAGTATAAACATGCAGTTTGGATCTGGTTGAAGGGGTTTTGAAAGCCCTGACTGCAGCTTAGGTAAGAGGTCTTCACTAGTCCTGTGCAGCTAAATCACGTTTGTACACATGGACTGGTTCCACCATGTAGGTGATGTACAGTTACCCGACTCATGAGCAGTACATCTGAATGCTAAATTTGCTGTACCCATGCAGGTCTTATACACACAAACTGTTTTGAAAATGAAAGTTTGAAAATTGTAAGACAATTTTCTGTAAAATTGTCATCTGACAATCTGTAAAAACAGCTTGTCACTGAATAAAGGGGGAAAATGTGCATGCATTACATGCAGACATGGGGTTTGATCATATAATAGTGGGAAGCACAAATTTTAAGGGGTACCTTGCTAAGTTGGTACTGACCAACAGGCCAATTCAAACTTTAGGCCCACAACATAAAATTAAAGTGATAGCCTGCTCTACATTGTCTTCTGGCCCAGCAGATTTCTCTGGAGACCATAAGAAATCCTCATATTGGTGTGTTTTGGCTGTAAGTCTTTGTACCACATGTAAAAGATGGGTTCTGAAATATTTTTCCTGACTTTCCTAAATTAAAATTTCAGTAACACAATAGAAGTCTCCCATGTATTAGGCATTCTATGCCATTAACAGAAAGGGAAGGAGTAATTACTCTATATGATTATAGTAATAACATCACAGCTATCTCCTCAGTTATTTTAATCCAACGGGATTTAAGGGTTTTACTTATCTAGTACATATAACCACTACTGCCAAATACACTGATGAAGATGCATTTCCTAACACTTCATTTCAAAAGTTCCTTCTCCTGGAACACATCACATACAGTTTGAGATCATCAATGGTAAAGGTTAAGAAAAAAAGGTTCCTGATTTTTTTCCAGTTGGGTTTTATTTTGCTTATCACCTTCATTTTACAGTCTCAAGTAAAAAGGAAAAGCTTTAATTAGATTTGTGTCATATCACTCCTTAAACTGTCCAAAATCTGCATGGAAAATGACAATAGTGGCTTTACTCCTTGCCCTGGGTTCAGCAGTAGCAGTCATTTTTCTTCTTCTTAGTAGTTGGTGCAGTGTTGTGTTTTTGACTTTCGGCCTGGGAACAGAGCTGATAACACTGATGTTTTTAGTTAAGGCTCAGAATGTTTGCTTTGACCAAGGATTTTCTGAGTCTCATGCTCTGCCAGGGAGGAGGGGAAGCCGGGAGGAAGCAGAGACAGGACACCTGACCCAAACTGACCAAAGAGGTATTCCATACCACAGCACGTCATGCCCAGGATGGAAAAACTGCGGGCAGGGACCCGGAAGAGTTAGTTCACGGCTCAGTTGTCAGGTGGTGACCAGTTGTATCCTCTTCCCTTGTATTTCCCTCATTATTATTATTGGTGGTAGCAGCAATGATTTGTGTTATACCTTAGTTACTGGACTGTTCTTACCCCAACCCGTGGGAGTTGCATTCTTTGATTCTTCTCCCCATTCCCCCCGCCTTGGAGTAGGGAGGAAGAAAGAGGGGGGAGTGAGTGAGCAAACTGTGTGATTTACAGCTTAAACCACAACACTGATGAAACTTTCAATGTTTTTCTTCAAGCTAAAGACACAGATTTAAAATCATGTAGTAAGAGAACATATATGAAAATTCAATCTAACAAATTTACTTGAATTGACAAAGAAAGACCTAATAGACTTTTTAAAAAGACAAAAAAAGTTGAAATGTTTTTTCTATGCAAAGTTATGCCTTTACCATGAGGAGGTTTTGACTACATAATCATTTTAATTGTATGTTTAATAACAAAATATTAAGGTTAAAAAGTAGCCACAAGTAAGCTACAAGCCAAACAGTATTTTGCATCGGTGTTAAAACCTGTTATAAACAAACATATTTTTATGTGTTGTTTTAGTAAAATCAGTGGAGCATTGCATATCAATAATTTTTTGCCCAACAGACATAATAAGACAAAAAATAGCCACTAACCAATCAAGTGCTTGGATCTCCCATGTGTTAAATACTGCTTATACCCTAGAGATAAAGAATTGCACCCTCAATATGTAATCAATAGCCAATCAATTCCCTCACTGGAGCAACTGTTTTCCAACTGACCGACATTAAAAATGACAGAACTCAAATGAATAGCCTGTAGGACTTCCACTAAAGTACTAATATCTAATTCACAAGTGATAAAATGAAGCACTCATCCTTAAATTGAACAGAAAAGCCTAACCACCAACTGAAGTTAACACAGTTTAGCTGCATTTTTTCTATCAAAGTGCTTTCCATCATGTATTTTCTCCTGATTTCTAATCATTTTGCAAGTCAATTTGTTTGACATATTTTCTTCACCAGAGTTAATTTCTGATTAAGGTCTCATGGGCAGGAAGCATATGCAATTCCTTAAGTGTCAAAACAAACAAACCAACAAAAAAAGGCAGCAAGACAGCACAATTTTTCCAAAAAAAAAAAAAAACATCTTATCCACTGCAACACTGCTCATGGGTTCATACATTCAGAAAACATACTCTTTCCTAACAGTCTGCTTTAATGTTCTCTCTCATCATCAAGATCGAATGTGAGCAACAAATTATGGAAAAAAAAATTTTTTGTACATCAGTTGAATGCTTTCACTGAAAAAGAAGACGCTTACTATGGTTATTAAAGTGCAGTTACTTGATATATTTTAGAACAGTCCTTACAAAATACTAACATGAGATTTGCTCACATTCAGGTATTTTTTTACTTTTTTTTTTTACTTTAGCGAACAGTACCAGATAAACATTATGGAAATTTTTAGTTCTCTAGAACAGAGGTAAGTCTTAGTAAAGGGGATATTTTCCCCCTCCTACAAGCTACTTTCAGGTCAGTTGGAGAGATCTCTAAGAACAAAATGACTGCAATGCGGGCAGTGGCACTACTCATACTTTAGACATGGAACCAGCTTCACCTTTCCCCCTGCACCTTTCTGGCAGTTATTTTCCCAGATGGTGCATCTTTCTTGTGTCCCTCTTTGATTATGAGGTTTTGCTTATAGCTTTGGGCAGTGACAATTATCATGCAATGATATTTATGCTGTTCTAAGCATTTTGGAAGAAACAGTTTTCATTTATGAGGCAACTTCGTAACATTTGAGTCATTGCAAGTCTGAAACACTGCATCATTCTCCTCCAAACTGCCCTCAAAACTCACTAATTAAAACATATGTGTGTGTGTCTATATATATATGTATGTATGTATGTATAGATACACATCTCAACTTTAAATACTACTTCCTGTATACATACATGTTTAAAAACCAATATCATCTCCATATATGAAGCAGCATATTTTCAAGGCCAAAGCCTGTCTACCAAACAATAAATGTATTGCAAAGTCTTACACCTGTGCATCACCATTCTCCCACCTCTCAGAGGCTTCCCCTAGCAGATTAACACCTGAAATAACAAAACAGTAAGACATAGACATTTGCCATTCTTTCTTGATTGAAAATCAAATTGTGTCCACAGTAAAAAAAAAAAAACAAACAAGAAAATCAAAATACATATAAACTCTTTGCTCTCAGGCTCAGGCCCAAGCAAGACTCATTCAAAATGCATGCTATAGCTCCTGAGTTATAGACAGGTATGCACTTGGCCCTACTTTAAATTGAAACTTCTGTTTCATTTGTTATTCACTTCCTTTTTTATTGGAGGAGTCCTGGTGTACTTCAGGCCCCAAAAGTAATAATATATAAATAAAGCAATTCTTCTCCTCACCCAAATGAAACACCATGTAAGAAAAATCTATCCTGCCTACTTGTATTTTGGGGGCTGAATTAACACCTGATCCTGATACGAGCAGAGATAATACCCATATCCACCGAATTCATTAGGACTGTTCATAAGTCTGCATCATGCTGTGGTAAGATCCTCACATCCTCTCTGATCCTGCCTCAGTAACCACTGGCCCAGGCAGCACATTTTCCTGTGGCATCTTTGCTGCTTCCAGTGCCCATGTCAGTTGCACTCTCCCATACAGACTATGATATAGATGTCCTCTCCCACTGACACTACCACATAGATGTTCTCCTGAGAAGTATGATACCTGATAATTCATTCAGATTTTTAACTTATGAGGATATATTTTCTTCTAACTGCTAGATCTTGAATATGCAGTTATAATTCATTTGCCTATCATGTCCATCTCAATGAAGAAAATTTGGAATACGGAGCACACTAAGCCTCTGGAAAGCAGAGTATATTTGCCCACTTCTATTCCAGAAAGGCCTACCCACCAACTTCACTGTGAAAATAATTAATTCAAAATCTTCAGATGTGGAATCGGGCATAAGCCAAAACATTTGTTTTTAATTTTTAATGCAACAGTTATTCTTCTTGTAAATCAATTTCCTACACTATTTTGTTAACTTCTGAGACAATTTCTGCTTTGGTTCACATGTGATTTCGAAGAATGTCATTTTTATGAACAATCGCCTCCTTTTAATGGCTAGCAATTCCTATTAACAAAATATATAGAAGGAAAAAAAGAAAAAGGAAAAAAAAATACACACACATAAAAAAACATAAACAAACAAAAAAATGCAACCCAAAAAGCTGTTTTATTAATAGAGATAATAATGGGAAATTGGACAAGGCATAAAAGATGTAAATATTACTAAGAACTATGTGTTATGCCTTGCCATGCATTTTAATTTCCCTGAGACAAGGTTTACACTGCTCAGTAGTCTCATTTTTTTATTCCAGATTTGTAATTATATTCACAGAAGTAGTTTAGCATTAGGCACAGTGGGTCTTAGAGAATTAGGGACTTCCAGCTGTAACTAACACTATACTTATGGGAGATTTTTTAAGTGAGTGAAAAGAATAAAACTTTTCTTCTGTCTTTCATAAGGTTACATGGTTTTGATTCAACCGTAAACTAAAGTAAGCCACAAACCTATCTATCTTTCAAATCTAGCTCATAATGAATAATGGTTAAATTAGCACCATGTCATGGGACAACTTACAGTTTTCTTCTGTTGATGTGTAAGACATTTTGGCATAAAATTGATTTCTTAAGCTTAACCTCGAAGTTTAAATAGTTTGAGGGCCAAATTCTCTTCCGTGACATGTTATTCTAAATCTGCAGTAGATAAGCTCAGGAGGCCAAATTGAACACAGTGGTAAATTAAGAGGAATATTTATCTTCATTCCTTCATGCTTGAAAAATAACTTATCAAAATGTTTTAAAATGTCTTGCTGGTCTCCCAGCACAAGGACAAATTTCAGCCCCCTACCCCTTGTAAGTTTAGATAGCTCATTTCTCCAGTGGTGCGAGGAATATGTAAGGAAAGAACAGTTAATGCAGATCTTTTTATTTCCTAAGACTTCTTTAAATTTAATTATATAGAAGCTATTTCAGTTCCATGGTTTGGATAAACGTAACAAAGAAAATCTGAGAAGAATGACAAACTATTCTAGTTCCCCCTATGTGACGTTCAAAAATAACCTGATGCTGAATACTCTCTTCATGAAAACACATATTTGGGTTCTTCATAAAAAAACCTGACCACAGTTAACACATCAGAAGCAGGGTATAATTATGAAAAAGACTGCCCATTGAGGAGCTTTCATCACTAAGCTTAAAATGAGACACTTTTCAGTGCAAAAAACCCCACACTCAAGCATAGAAACTTCATGGAAATCAGGCAAGTAAAGGATGTTGTGACAGAAAATTTAATCTCACTGGATATAATAATTCAAAGGAACAACTTGTATTTTTAGTGACATCCTAATAGAAATCCTAGCAAAAGATGAAGATTTCTTTTTGGTTAGTTGGAATACATTATTTCTTCTGAATATACTCTTCAGAGTAAGTGCTCAGTCTCATTAATCAGGTCACCAAAAAAAACAGGGACAGATCTGTGTGAGATTGGACTTTTGAAAATGTAGGGATGAAAGAGGTAAGAATTTAAGACAGCTAGTGATGGTGAAACTAGTTTCTTTACTGCATATGTGTGTGTCCTCCTGGGTAGTACAAAATACACAATGCAATCTTCATATGACCAAGAAGGACACAACATGGAATACATCCCTGATTTTTAAGGAGGGGAAAAAACCCTAAAGAGCCATTTCCAAGTAGGGCACAGCAGCTCACTGCCCCAACATGGCAAGGCTGTCATGCCCCTTTGCTCTACAATGAACCCACATGAAGCAGAGAACAATTGTTTTTCCTTCCACATAGCTCTAGCCCAGGACCTGCCCTCAAATCACCTGCAAGACACATCCAGATGGGGCATCACAGACCAACTGCTCTTACTTTTACCTCTTATTTACGTATCTGTAAATGAGTGGTACATGTAGGATGTCTGACAGTTACTGTCTCACCCTTCATTTTCCAGCCTCACTGAAGACACCCTATGACGCTGTGCTCTGCTGTTATGGCCTCAGCTAAATGAGTAGGACCCTATTGCAATAAAGGAGGAGGTCCCATCCCCTCTCAAACCTTGCTCCTGGTCATGTGCTCCAGCCACTTACCTTGTGCTGCTCCTAAAATTCACCCAGTGGCACTCCAGGCCAGCTATCCTCACTATCCAAATAGCTAACCAAGGCCCCAGAGGGAATAAAATAAAAGAAAGAGGTGTGAGGAGGTGAAGCTCAGTGAGTTGGATAGGTTCATCATGTGATTAGACTAAAGCTGGAACCAGTCCTGAGAGTGAGGAAAACAGAAAAGAAAATGAGGGGAAGCGCATTTCAGCCCTCCTGCTATTCGACTCACTGATAAGATAAAGTAGCAGCTTCAGAAAAGTAAAAACAGAAAACACACAGAAATTATATTCTTCTTGCATGCTCTGTTCTGTATCCAGCACTGTTCTGCATGCTTTTTGTTTCAAACAAACAAAAAAAAAACAATAAAGTTGCTCAATTTTCTTTTAAATCAGACACTTGGATTTGATTTTTAGCAATAACAGATAATCCAAATATATAAGTCTGGTTTAAAATTCTTGGCTGAGTATTCAGCTGGATGCAACACCTTTCTTGACTAAAGGGAAAATGATCTGTTCTCTTCCGCTGACAGTCAGGTACTGCCAGCTGGAGTAAAAAGCTGTGTTAATGTGTTGGTGACAGGAGTTATAAGGGTTGATGACTTGTAAGAAAAGCCTCATCAAAGTTCTCTACCCCAAAAAGCAAACATACACCATCACAACAAGTACTGTTTGTTATAAAAATTGAATTAATATTAAAAAATAACTGTTACTTAAGCTCTGGATCTGCCCTTTCTAGGCTGGAGAGAGAGCTACCTTTGTGACTACCCATAGGAACTGCACCTACTCCAGGGACAACTGGATAACTTCTCTAAGGATGTTCAGCAGTGCCACTCCTTTTGTACACAATATAGTTACAAAAATTAACACAACATAAAGCAAAGCTTTATTCTGTCTCATATAAATGAATTAAAAGAAATACCCTTTGAAGTTATATAGATAATATGAAATGATATTCTACCTGGTCTAGTGGGAGGTGTCTCTGCCCATGGCAGGGGAGCTGGAACTGGGTGATCTTTAAGGGCCCTTCCAACCCAAACCATGCTATGATTCTATGTTACTATAAATATTTACACTTTCTATTTTATAGCTCAATACAATTACTTACTTAGGGGTAAACATCCCAAATGTTGTTCATAATAGAACTTTTCCTCAAAACAACTGACACTAGTAACTATTGCTCTCAGGCTTACACTCTTTCTGTTGAAGACACATGTAAGGCTTCACATATTCTGGCTTGAAAAGAACTTTTTATGCTCTTTTCCTGGAGAAGGGTACACTGAAGGTTTGTTCACAGAACATAAAGAATTTGAGCTACAATAAGCAATCACTCATGCCCGGTCATGTCGATAACCAGCAGCATCTTTACCAAGCAGTAAAGATATCTGTGGCAATCTAGTTTTCCATTAACCAGATGAGCCTTAGTGCGCTGTAAAAGCGAGTGAGAAGTTCACTGGGACACTACAACCCCTTCGTGACGGACTGCTCAGTACCTCGGGCAGATCGCACTCAGCAGAAGCTTCCAAGGACAGAACATTAATTACTTTTTACATTATTTGTCTTTTTTTAGTCCAGTTTCCCTAAACCATGCAGTGATCTCACTGCCAAGTGCCTGCCTTTCCAGTTACTCACCTACTAATTTCTGAACTTATCACTCAACTTTTATTTTTTTCCAAAATGGGGTTTAATTTCCTTTAAAATAGACCACTGGACAGACAATTGCAAGTGTACCAGTGTCACTTGGGGGGGGGGCTGTGACTCAACTTCACCTATTACCAGCCATCAGCCACAAGGGCATTCTCCAGGGATACAAATCGCTAAGAAGCCAAACTTCCCTAGTTCCCCTCATCTTGGTTTCTCTCCAGTAGAGCCTTAAGCAGGCAACAGTAGAAAAATGTTAGTGGGCTACAGCCAAAAACAGTCACTATAATTTCCTTCTTGCTGAACTGCACCATCCTAACCCACACAAACTGCTCAGGCAGCTCCACTCCAATAGGAAATGTTTTGTCTGGCCCTGCACCAAACCTAGCTGTGGCAGAGGAGACCCACTGCCCGGTCTCCTGGCGAAGCACAGTCTGTGAGTAGCACCAGCCAGCTGCGCTTGGCCCTGAGTTGTCCCTGCTTGTCATGGCCAAGCCTGGTCTGTGCCAGAACTGGGAATGACTCCTTGCCCCAGCCTGAGCATCCTCTGGAAGGTGAAACAAGTCCTCGTGCCCCAGCACAACCCAGATCTCTCATACCTGCCCAGCAAAACTAGAAAAATGCATCACAAGGGAAACAGTCAAGTTGAAGAGGAAGTTTAAAGGAGTAAGTCCAGACAACAGTCTCTCAGATTAGTCATTTTTCCCCTGTGCAAATCAGAGGACCAGTCCCGAGTCTGGGGATAAACTGGGCTTCCTCAGTACTGGCTGCGTTAGAACCTCGGGAAGTTGGGAGGCTTGCTCAGAGCGTAGACCTACAGCGGCCGCAAATGACCTCCCAGCAGAAGCCCGAGTGACCCTCTCCTCCCTCATGCTTCAGATACCCCCACAGCTGAACTCCTGCCGGGGACCGGGGCTGAGCTGCGCTGACCTCGGCGGGACTCAACCTCAGCAGAGGCCAAACCTCGCCGGAAGGCTGCCAGCTCAGGGACAGGGAGCGTACCCTTAGTCCCGTTTTCCTCTCGCCCGCTCCCGTCTGCAGCGGGCTGCCCCGGCAGAGGAGCCATCGGGCTTAGCAGCTGGAGGAGGCAGCAGGGACAGGACTCGGTGGGGGACTGCCTCCCCAGCAGGGCAGCGAGGTGGCTCTTACCTCCGTGCCGGGCGGTGGCGAAGAGCCGTGGAGGCGGCGGGGCGACGGCGACAGAGCGGGGGTCAGGCGACGGGGCGCCGCCGATGTACCGCCGGGAGATCACCCGGTCCCGCCGCGGCGGGCGGGGCGGCAGCGGGCGTTCGCCGTCGCCCAGGGCTTGGAGAAGGAAATCGAGCAGCGCCCCCCGCTCGGCTCCGGCGGAGGGCACGTCCCTGCCCTCGGCGCCGGGTGGCGGCGGGGCCGAGGCCAGCAGCAGGAGCACGATGGCGGGCAGCGCCTGGCGCTTCTTCGCCCCTCGCATCTCTGCGGCTCTGGGAGGAGGCAGAGAGCGAAGGCGGTCAGCGC
>JANRGW010015828.1:0-11031 GCA_024733675.1 Psilopsiagon aymara
TGTAAAATTAGTTATCTGTTTGGATTTTGATCAGTACACTATGAAAGGGCAGTTCCAGAAGTATTTAATTTAAAATAAAGTATTAGAGGCCCAACCAGCACAAGACAGTCATAAATAGAAGCACACTCAGACATGCGCACCTAACTAACTTTAGTTGAAACACTTGAATCTATTACGTTCTTTAGATAAATCCTCAGGAACCAAGGATGTTCTTTAACACCATTTATACGGTGTCCCAAATGCATTTGTTAACCAACCAAAAAATGTAAATTACTTCTGTTTCAATACTTGGTAGTACTGGGCTGAACACTGCCACAGAAGAAAAGAGATCCCTGAAACACTGCTGGTTTCATGTTTTTTACTCATTCTATGAGCACAGATAAAGGCTCAAATAGTATATAGCATAGGTCATAGAGCAGAAGCTAAGGACCACTACAGACTGACACAGGTACACCAATGGAAATGGACAGGCTCTGCACAAAACCACAACCTTTTAGAGAAAAGAAGTTAAAGGCCATAATAAAATACCTCTAACTAGGGCTTTTAAATTTTTGTATTATGTTAGAACAATCTTTTCATATGTTCCATTCATTACACCATAATTATTATTAATGCATAAGTACTCATTACATTAACTAGTCTAGGATATCAAAAATATTCCTGTCAATTCCTTAAAGGAAGTGATATCAGAAAGGCATCTGCAGTAAATCTGCCAGACATTCTGGAAATGAATAATTTGCCACAGAAAGCATGGAAAATTCCACCACCTTCTTCTAACTATTGATAAAATTACTTAACGGGAAGCACTGAGTCACTGAAATTTATTTCACATGCAGCAAATGAGTCGGTGGTAAACAGGTAGGTCATCTGTTTACATAGCCAGACACTTGTGGGGAAAAAAATCCTTTAGAATTTGTGTGGTGAGGGTGAGGAGGTCAGTATGTTCCCAGTACCCGTGTTTTCCAAAATTCATTATCAAAGAGAAAAACAGAGTACTTCACTTCTGAGTGGCCTCAAAAAAGAGCCCTACCTAAAAATGAGTTCAGGCTATTTTTCTCCCCCCTGAAAGAACTGTATTCACAGTTTTACAATAGCCCTTAGAGTTACTGAGAATGAATGGAGTAAAACTGAAATAGCCTACCCCTTAAACTGAAAATGAAGTAGAAGATGAGGCACATGAATCTTTCTATGTTAAATATAACCTCTTTTCATAGCAAAGCAAATTAAATGACAACATTCAGACCCAAGAATGCCAACAGATCTATTCAGGATAAATGTCAAGTCCTGAAAACCAGTTATAATTTAAGAGATAAATATGATCATAAAGAATTTATTCTGGCAAACAGGTAAATAAGATGTAGCACATATATCCTAACTGCATAATCAACTATATATGTGCAAGCGCACACAAACCCAAGAGGTAGAATCAAGTGTGACAAAGCAGTATGCTTCAGGCACAAAACATAGTTTTTTAGCTTTGCTATACAGTTATCTTCAGGTAAGTATAACAGCTACAAAACATTCTGAAAAGCATTTGTTGGTGGTTAATGATTTTGATGTACAACATCTCATGCTGCTGCATCTCATGTGACCCCTCTATTCCATGTGGTAATTTGGAGGAAGTGAGATGTTTTGCATCTACTGAGAAAAGGAACAGGAAGCTGGATGTACAATGTGAGTAGCTATTTTGCATAAATGGTCCCCATGTAGCTAACATTTCCTTAGTAGATTTTGCTGTAATTTAGGTGGGAAGGGATACAGTAGCCTTTTCCTGTCTCCTGCCATTCCCTTCATTCTAGAAAACAGATCTGTCATATTTACCAATGACATGGGAGAATGCCTTGGGAACATCTAAGAGTTTCAACAGCTGTAGGTAGGCCCCCATTTCCACACAGAAATGGCAAAATATCAGAGTCATATACACGGCACTAATAAGAAACTTAGTATGGTGAAAGGTGCAATGAAAACATGTCCCATGTCATGATGTATATTTTTCAGAAAACATTACCACTGATGAGTCAAGGTTTCTCAAAGGACAGAGATGGTGCTACAACACAAAGTACACAACAACAAAAAGGAGATGCTATCAGTGTACGTAACTGGGTATTTGGTTTAGATCACAGGGCAGGAAAAAAGGAATATAGCTGTTAAAGAAGGCACACCTATGTTATGTCTCTAGAAAATCCCAGAAAAGAGAACTTTAGAGAAATGTGTATTTACTCTTCTACCTAGCCTTAGTCAGAAAGCAATTATATTTTAAAACCAGATTTGTTCTGCAGGAACACTACAGGCCCCTGGTAACCAAACTCCATTGAGCACCTCTGAGAGAGGGAGACGGCAACCTCATAGCCTAGCCCCTGAGTGGAGAACAACTTGCAATGTTCACAATGGGATGCGGTCTAGAATAAATAAAAACTAACTAATTAAATTTTGGGGCCAAATTTATTTTACTGATTTATCCAGGTAAGGCTCAAATGTTTTCTTTTAACTTATTAACAATGGCAGGAGGCTAAGTCTTTGAAAAGAAAACCAAGACAAATTCTTCCATCTTTAAGAAAACTTGTGATTGGCCTAACACCAGTGAGAGAGCTTCCACTTTCCAACTCACCTCTGTCAGTGACATTTCAGCATGGGAAGCAATAACTTCTAGAATAGTATTTGCAGGTTCACTGTGTGCTTTATACTACTATATTACAGTCACGGTTTGTCAGTCACTCCAACCAAAACAAGAAATACTGTTGGCACAGGAATTATTTTAAGAAAGTAACTAGTTACACAAAATTTAGTGGGAAGAAAAATGAGTATTCTTCTCCTGCTTAGAGAATAACAATACAAAAAATACTCTAGAGCATTGCATCCTTCATTCCTTCTGCCTTTCCAGCCTTTTGTCCTTCATCTGGGTCCTAAATTTCAAACCTAAGAGTTAAGTCTTGTGCCACAGATGTAAAAAAACCCAAAACAACAACAATGAAACTAAAATGAACCAACCAACAAAAAAAACTTCAAAGAAACCTAAACAAAGCTATCAAAAGCTTTCTTATTCTGGTACAGACTGAAAATGATGTCTTCTGAGCCTGCCCTCCCATCCCCTTCCAAATAGCCAAAACCAGTTTGCAATGACATCCTAAACTAACTCTTCTGACTGTAGTACTAATGCAAAGGTGCATCAGCATTTTTGGAAAACTTTGGTTACTTTCTACAATAAACAAAATATAATCAATTTTGATTGTTCAACTGAGTTAATTTGCAGTCACTGCTTCATCACTTCTCCCTTTCTCTAAGGCTTGAAAAGTCTCATGTTCCGTTCAATATTCCTCAAACTCCCTATTTCTATAGTTATTATTCTTTCTCATTAAGAGGAGGGAATCTTGATTTGCAAATCAAATAAAGATCAGACTTTACCTTTTTGCATGGCCAACTCATGAAGCTGTATATGTTCTCCCTAAATTAAACCACCCCGCACCCCTTCTACATACAAGTGCATTCATTGCCCAGTTGCAACAACATCACTTTGAATGAAGTTCTGAACTCTCACCCTCCATGGCTAGAAAATGATCCTATGTATCCAATGAAAAGATGCAGCAAACTTGGGATATTTTCCTCCTCTCTAATGAAGACTGCTGCATGAAATTTCTTAAATCTCACCCAGACAACACAGGACCCTCATACCTCCATGTCTTTTTCCCCACCTCTGTGTCCAGAAGAGTGTTTTAAGAGTTAGTTTCAAGTTTTCCATTATATTTAACCAAAATTCAGATTTACTAACTTAAAAAATAGAATTGCTTTAATACCCTCAAATAGTTCCATAAGTTTCACAAATAGTTGCTAAATGAGTTTGGTTAACATGATGAATTCAGATGAAATATACCTGGATATAAACAAAACATGGTTGTTTATTAACATTCAGATTATTACAGAAAACAAGAGCTGGATCTCACTTATTTCAGGGTAAAGCTATTAATGAAGAAGTCAGAATAATTCCACAGAATAAACCTAGGGAAAAAAGGAATTCATATACCCCAGTTAGAATTCTTCTTGCTACCAAGATGACTGTTCCTATTCATCTAAGAATGCCCCTGCTACACAGCTAAAGACTGAAAATACAGCCAGACTCCTCTCATCTTCCCACATATTTTCTTTCTATTTAGACTACAAATAGGATTTTAGATATTTATAACAAAAGGATCAATACATCTCCACCATAAATCTAGCCCTTGTAGTGCATGCAAGTTATGCAAGTGCTCCATAATCAAAATGTAAGTATGAATTGCAACTGATGAATTCAAGGTGCAGAACTGGAGAACTGACTGCAAAATCCTTCCACAGATTTCAAAATTACAGCCTTTCAGATCCACCCTGCTGTAGAGTCAGTAACACTGCAGAGTTCAGATTTAGATTTAACTGCTTATGCGCACTCACAAGACTTACTTATCAGCTTTTCCCCATAAAAGCCTTACAGTCCTGGCTTCATTTAAATGCAGAGAGGACAGATTTTTTAGCCAAGACATCTGCCTTTTTCTGATCCATCAAATCAAGGTCCTGCCTGTTCAGAAAAGGCCTTCTGCTCCAAAGCCCACTTAAACCAGCACATAGTTTTCTCAGCTATCATGTCTGTATGTCAGATGGTGGAAGCCATAAGACAGCACAGGCAGAAATAATTTTGTGCTCATCTTCTTTATTCAGAAATTCTCTGTTCCATGCCAGGGACTATTTTCTTCCATCTATCCTAAATTACAGCATGATTTAGTAGAAGCTTGTACAGAAGGAGCGAAAAAAGATCACCCTCATACATGAAATTAACTCTGCTGTTTGTAAATATTTTTCTTTTTAAATAGCGAGAATGTTTTTTTTCAAAATTTTTGTATTTCAGAGCTCTTTAAGAATTCCTTCAGGATTGGTAATTTTTAGTCATCAGAAAGTCCACAGAATTTAATGAATCAAAATTCTGGTCAACACAGAATTCCTGACTACCCAAGCCACCTCTTTCCGGAAGTAATGAATAGCAAGGTTTAGCCCAAAGTCCAGTTTCTAAACTTTGTCAGTCACCCAAGTTTACCTCCAAACTTTGCAAGAAACTGCTCCTTAAGACAGGAATAGTAGTCCTAATCACCAGCCTGATCTATTAGGCCTTGAGTAGTGAATAAAGTATATGCTGTCATACCTTGGCACTGAGTCTTTTCTGAGGGAGAGCACATCAGACACCCAATAGCTCATCTGTCTGGTCCACAGCTCAGCTCTACAGCAGCAATAGCTTCTGCAAACATTTCTCCCTCTCTTCCTGGAGATAATACTAAGCTGTCTGCTTGTGTCCCTCCTGGAAAACCACTGAAGACAGCTACACTGTCCCAGTGATATACTCCTTACATACAGCAAATCATTCCTTCAGGCCCCATTAAGGGAAACCACAATAGACATCACAAGACCACCTACACCAAAGGACTGATATATGACCTCAATGTTAAATTGTGTCCTATGACAACTGAAACTAGAAAATTCTGCTTTGAATTCATCAGGGTTGAAAAAAATAGTTTTTCTAAATAAATTAATTAATTAATTAATAAAGGAAGGTGATTTTTGCCTGCATGTGCTTAACTTCCAGACCTGAAAGTTTATAACCACCGGCAAAGTGGCAAAATAAAAAAATCCACACACCCCCAACACCCATCCAGCATTAAAATCCTCACAGTTTGCTATTGTCACATATAAAATGAACAGTCAGTTTAATAAAATGGCTTGGTAAAGTGCTGGCTTTGGATGATCACTCTTCAACTTCCTTTCCACAAGCTGAAGATCTTGCTATTCTACATTAACACAATGCACCAATTATTTTTCTTTTACTTCTCAATCTTGGTTTCTTTTACAAACAAATCTGGGATGAGAGAACATTTTTCTTATTCTTCAGTGTATTTGTTTTGACATGCACATTGCTCCTCCTTCCCCACCACTGTCCGCAAAAACACAGCGCTTGCATTGTTCTACAAAGCCTTTAAGGTTTTTCTACTCTTTAAATATTTCTTAGGTTCACTTTTAACTTGTTTTACGTCACCCTACGCACTGAAGCCCTTTCATCATTACACCTTTTTTGTGAATGCTGAAGTGTGAACACTGTAAATGTGACCATATGCAGATGCTACAGCATAAGTACCATGTGGCAACCTCAGCTACTGTGCGCAAGATATTTCAGAAAGTATTTCTAGTGAAGTGCATGCACTTTGTCTCCAGCTTCCAGGCAACCTATCATATAGCACTCAAGGCAGCCAGAGCTTTTATGGGAAACACATGGGAAGCGAAAGTCACGACCTAGTTAGTAACTAGAATAAAAAGAAACTTTGAAAACAGTGGGTCACGCTTCTTTCGCAGTTTTCCTGAGAAGGAGAAGTCACACCACTGAAGTCAGTGCAACTAAAGCAGTGAAATCCTAATGTCAACCCCAAAATTAAGACTGCAACATAGCCTCGATAGTGACAGCTGAATAAGGAAAACATGTATTTTGATTCAGTGAGCATTCATGTGAACATACACATCACAACTGCCCCATCTGCAAGATAGACAGTATTTGTCCATTCCCCCCAACCCTTACCAAGTCCAAGCCACAGAGGATTGGGGTGGTTGAGAGACATTATAAAACTGTATCTGCATTAAGGCTTTATCCTCTGGCCTTCAATGGTATCACACTTCCAGCACTGCTGCACTCTCCTGCATTTTTCAGTTACTGCCCTATCCCAAGTAGTAGTTGACACTGGTGGCAGTATCATAGAGAATAAAAGGCTTATTTACTCCAGAGAACAGCTAGTTCCAGGTTAGGGGAACACAGAAACAACATTTTAAGTACTCTCATCAATTGCAGCAATCTTCTAGCCATTAAGAGTTTTCCCTAAAATATGTAAATTGTAAGCCTTTGAGGTAGAAGTAAGCTTTATAATCATCAAGCAGGCAACATCTTGCAAGGAATGAGTTGGCTTTTAGTTTCAACTTCAGATTAAACACCCACCAAATGTAGTTTGGTTCTCAAACTCTAGGGTGCTGTACCTCCTTGCAGGAAAGGCACTCAGTGTTTTACAGGCTTTAGCATGGAAATAACTACTTCAGAAGTGTTGGAAGAATGTACCTTCTAATTAGCAGCTTAGCAGAAATGACAAGTTGCAGAACAAGATATTTCTGCAAGTTAAGAAAAATAATCTAAAAATCAATCCTCTGCAATCCAGTATTATGTGGTAATGAAATCATATGGTGGGGGCTCCAATACACAGAGGAAGAGCATGGAATATGGACAAACTCCCTGAGCACAGTTAGAAGAGAGGTCAGTACTGGCACTGGCAGAATTGTTCCCTCTATGCCACATCCTGTGCCCCAGTGTCTTGTGAAAAAAAACAAACAAAAAAACCCCACAATGTGTATTACTGGAAAAGGCCAAAAATGCACATGATCATTCTAGGGGAGCAGGAGGCTTTTTACTTCCCCTACTTTTGGGAGGGAAGAATGTAGACTTGCACCAAAGCCACCAACTTCCCACACACAGAAAAGAAAAATCACTTCCAAACATCAGGCTGGTTTTAGCATAGCAGAGCTTATAGAAGGTAATGCTTTGCAGAAGAGAAAAAAGAAAGGTTAAAATAAGGCACCAGTAGCACAACCAATTTGAAAATGCCTGAAGCTTAAAACAGATTTATTTTCCTTCCCATTTTTATTCCCTCTATGTAGGCTACACTTGGAAGATTTGCATTTGAAAAGGACTTGCTCATCCTCCCCAAGGGATTGAAGCAGAAGGAAATCTTGCTGCTGAGTTTAGAACTTCATTAGTTCCTACAGCAACAGACCCATCACACACACACACACACACACACACCATCCGCTCCGGGAACAGCCTCACAAGCAACCCAGGCTTGTTTGTAGCAACTGCACATTTTAGAGAAGATCGCACTTCACACAGAGCTGTGGCAGAGGAGAGATTCCTCTGGAAAGTCTGGTACTTCACCATAGCTCGCACTAACTGAAAGTGTACATTACTTCACTGTCAAGTATTGTCGTTGGAAATTCATCAGCATTGCTTTGCAGGCAAAAGCACTTCACATCTTACAGAATGAGACTCCCTAAATCAAAAAAAGCAGCTAGAAGTGTTCCCTTTAAAAAGTGCTTCTCAGGAAGCATCACAATCCCATTATCACTAGGTCTGTGCAACTCTTGACTCTCATGTTTCTTCTTCATCACATGTCCCTAAGACACTACTAGATGCTTTGTTTGATATGCATGAACCAGGTGAAACAGCTGATGACACCGCTAAACGTGAATTTATAGATCTCTTCACTCAAAACCAAAGTGCCTATTTCTGTATGCAAAATCATTATATACCACCTTGCTTTTTACCACCGTTACAGGAAAGACCACAGCTGCTGGCGTCTAGTGCCCTTTTACATAAAACCAAAAATAAAATAATCACAAGAAACCATGGTAAATAATATAAATGACCTCAGGGAGCGGATAGCTTTGTCCCAGATGATCCACAGAACTCACATTTGAAATAAAAAAATGAACACAGAGGAAAAACAAACTTTCTTTGGTCTTAAATGCATAAGTTCTACTGAGTAATAATATCATTTGGAGTTGAACGTCTTAGGCTGCAATCATATTTATTGAGTAGCAATATAAAAACATGGGATGCAGTATAGAAATATACTGCCTCAGGATGTAGTCTGAGAGCAGAGGGGGAAGGAAGAGGTCACATATACTCCAGTATAACTTCTCTAAAGAGAAGCACTGGCATTTCCTTCTGTGTAGTGAGTCACTGAATACTTGCTCCTCTAAGCAAATGGTCCCTGGGGACACTGCATGTGAAAGATTTGTGGAAAATAGTGAACAAAAACATCCAGTGCCATTTCCTGTCCCACCCCACATGTGCAAAGTTTGATATTTCCAGTTGGAAATAGACTTTATAATTTTGTGCTTATGGGTCATGTAGGTTTTTCTGAAGTCACATCAAGAGATACTTCTGCTGCCAACTTAACATGATAGGTTCTTGTAAAATAACTCCAGCTGTTGTATGGTGGTGCGTTTGGGGAGACCAGATCTGATCTACTCCAAACCAAAGCAATCCACAGGAAATAAAAATTACAGATAGTAGTATATTTAATCTACTCTGACTTTGAAAAAAATAATACACTGTTCTACCTGCTGATACTGTGTTGAGCTGACTACCACAGGGAACAAAAGATGACAGATCAGCCTGTAACATGGCAGCATGGAATACTATCATAATACAGATCAGGTCAAGACAAGAAAATTCAGAAAGTAATGAGGAGGAGAAAGTGAAGGGGGGGAAGAAGACTTATTGGGAGATGAAATCATGCTCTAATTTTTACCCTAATTGCAACATATTTGTTGACAAATCTGCAAGTGCAAAGTGCATTCCCTTCACATTTCCCTCAAACAGTTCTTCACTTGTGTCCTGACTAAAAATAGAAGGAAAACCGTGGTATTCACCACTGATTTCAGAAAATTAAAAAAGTTAGCTAGCATGTGAGTTCTCCTCTGAGAGGGAGATGAATGTCTATTACCATAGCCACAATGCACAACTGCACAATTTCTGCATCAAGAAACATTTACTACCGGGGTAGCTTATTATCTAGATCAGGCACCTCTGTATCACAATCTAAGATGCTGACATGCAGAACATGGAGAGACAGATTTTTATAGAAAGAGCACTGGGATAATTTTTATTAACAATGAAAAGAACAAAGTAACTTGTGATATAAAGTAAATCTACATCTCTTCAGTTCCTGCAAGCTCCTAGATGTGGTATAATTCACCACTGCAGCACATATGGAAAAATTACCAATTTACTGGTATTTCTATCTGCATCAGATGTAGAAGAGTCACTGATTTAAAGGTAGGTGCCTTCCAACTGATACTTAGTCCAGATGTCATAAGCCTTACTACAATGTAAGATGTATTGTCCTATATGGAACATTTGAGACTCAGAGCAGTTTTCAAGTTGATATCTGCAAAAGCACCAAATCATTTTGAAGTCTGCAGTTGTTTTTTTGTTATTTTATGCAGTCTGAGGTCTCTGCATTAGCCATGTGTTAGGAGCCACTTGGATTAAATCATAGATCACTTCTTCCCCACCATCCCACAGCTCTCTAAAACACAGTGTCTATCTAGCAGTTAGTCATGGTTTTGCAGAGAGTGGGAAGAAGAAGAAGGGCAGGGACAACAATTCGGAATAAGAGTCAGAGCAAATATAGCTACTGGCTTCAGTACTGGTAGCTCTACAAAAGAATCTGCCAGTAATTTCTATTTTCCTTTCAGAGTATTTTGACTCTGTTTACTTCATAAAAGGTGATCTAAGTGCACTGGATAATGGAGCTTATTTTCCTTACAAAAGAGCCAAGAACAACTGAAAGAGATGCTTCTTCAGTACAAAAGTAAGCAGAATACTTTTCATGGCAAGGAGGGTGCACAATGGGCAGGGCTGCACTCAGTGCATCCTGGTGGAAGTCCTCCTGCAGCAGGTGGCTGAGCTGCGGGATGCTGTCAATGGGCTGAGAGGTATCAGGGAAGCTGAGAGGAAGCAGCACCACTTGCCTCAGGACCAGACTGTGCGAGGGACTTAAGCGTCCACTGTTGCTCATGCAGGAAAGGCGGCCGCTAACCCAGGAAGGTGGGAAACAGTAACAGAAAGAAACAACAAAAGGAGGAAGAGGACAGTTAAAAGCAAGGGTCTTCCTCCTATCTGTTTTCGCCACCCAGAACGGCTTTGCTGTGCTGCAGGGGGCTTATGACGAAACACACTCGCACTAGGAACTACCGGCTGATGCACTCGTGAAGATCACTACTGGTGGTGCCAGGGAAAAGTGGTGGGCCGTAGTAGTAGGGGACTCTACTCTGAAAGGAACAGAGGTGCCCATCTGTCGACCTGATCCTGTCTCAAAGGAGGTGTGTTGCCTTCCAGGGGTCAGATCAGGGATGTTGCAGAGAAGCTACCTGCTCCAGTCAGTCGCACTGAATATTACCCGCTTCTAGTGATCCATGTGG
>JANRGW010015829.1:0-12566 GCA_024733675.1 Psilopsiagon aymara
ATCAGGTTGGCATCAGTCCACCTCACAAGCGTGTCAAGGTCCCTCTGGATGGCATTCCTTCCCTCCAGCATATCAACCGAAATACCCAGCTTGGTGTCATCAGCAAACTTGCTGGGGGCGCACTCAATCCCACTGTCCCTGTCACCTACAAAGATGTTAAAGACCGGTCCCAACACTGATCCCTGAGGGACACTATTTGTTACTGTTCTCCAGCTGGACATTGAACCACTGACCACAACTCCTTACATGCGGCCACCCAGCCTGTTCTTTATCCACCAAGTGGCCCACCTATCAAAATGACGTCTCTCCAGCTTAGAGAACAAGGATGTCATGTGGGACAGCATAGAACACTTTGCACAAGTCTAGGGAGATGACATCAACTGCTCTACCCCTGTCCATCAGTTCTGTGGCTCCATCATAGGAAGCCACTCAATTGGTCAGTCAGGATTTCCCCTTAGTGAAGCCATGCTGCCTGTCACCAACCACCTTGTTGTTTTTCATATGCTTTAGCATGGCTTCAGGAGAATCTGCTCCAAGATTTTTGCCAGGCAGAGGTGAGACTGAATGATATGTAGTTCCCTGGGTCATTCATTTTCCCCTTCTTGAAAATGGGGGTTATATTTCCTTTTTTCAAGTCATTGGGAACTTCGCCTGACTGCCATGATTTTGCAAATATGATGGACTAATCATTGCATCAAGCAATGTGCACAGCAGCCTTCAGAGCTGGGGCAACAATGGAGCTGAGCCCAGCCCAGCTTTCTGGGCTTTTCCTCCTCCCCCAGCTTCACAGCCTTCTCTTCCCTGTTATTTCCTCTCTCTGGTCCCCTGCCATTCCCCAGCTTGCTTCTCCAGGAGGATCTGCCCCTCTGTTCCACACTGGGGCAGACTGGAGGGTCCTGCAGGGAGAGGTAAGAAGTCTGCCAGCTTCTCCAGGTGCTGCCCTTCTGTCCCGCTGCTTGGCGCTGCCAGGAGGACAGCTGGTACCCTCAGCCATGCAAAACAGCACAAGATACTTAGCACAGAGTCTGTCATCTTGTGCCTGAGGGTGAACGTGAGGAGGGTGGAGGGGAGGGAATACCCCTCTCCACTGCATGCTGCTTACAGAGAAGCATAGTTTGCTATGATGCCAGAGAATCAATCATGTTACTGCTTAATTTGCCTTGTGGGCCTCTTGCATGGCTTACATCCTAGCATTTCAGCTCAGACCCATATGTTATCAGCTGCTAAAAGAATTACTCTGAAAAATATCTGACACTGTATGTAACTCTCCTAGCTGATGAAATAGTTTAAACAGATAACATTGTGCTTCTCTTAACACTCCCTTAGACACCGTAAGAATGCTAGTCACATAAATAGATAGATGCTTCTATATCCCTGAAACCAAAGATAGTTTTGGGACAGATTCATGGTGTCCCGAAGGAATTAAAGAAACAGGTTTGTTGACAAGTATGAACAAGATTTTCCTCTCTAATTCTAGTTCAAATATGTCTTCCTCACCTACCTGATCATGTACTCCATCTGATACTCTGGGCTGCACAAAATGGCCAATCTGATGCTCAGCACGCAAACACAAGTATAACCCTTCACTTTGCAAGGTATTCCTGGCTAATACCAAAGCAGATGGACCTAAACTGTCTTGATTTTGGGACCCATTCAGACTCTATTCTCACTGAGCCTGATGTTATTGGGGACAAGATGTCTTCATCTTTCCTGTTTCTTTGCCCTTCTGGTTTGTTCAGCATCACAAGAGACCTTTTGGTCTTTGTTTAAGGGTTTGTGTCTTCCATCCAGCCTGTACGCCTGCCTTTTCACTCCCTTACTGTACATGTTCCACCCCAGGACCCCATTTGGGTGATGTCACCATGTTTTCTTGCTATATGTGTATCCCAGGCATCAGCTCCGGGCATTAGGCTAATTGATCCAAAGGGTGAGTTTGAATTTAGTCCTCTGAGGTTAAAAGGAACCACTCTGTTGACAGTCCTACATTAAATATGACAGCCTGGGAGCCAGATGACAGCACTGTTACCTATAAACCTGTGTCCCTGCTCTGGAAGGGGAGGGAGCTGTAGCTAAGCACTGTCAGTCTGCCTTGGATACACCTGGGTATGTTTAAGTCTGAAAGAGAATGTCCCAATCCCCTTCAAGTGCCTTATCTGAAGTCCCTCACAGAGGCAACAAGTGTGGGCAGATGAGGAACAGCACAATCAAGGGGCTATAGCCACTTAATTGCCCTAAGGGCCAACTGAAACTATACACTGATTTTCCTTTTATTTTTGTCCACAACTTCTGGAAACCTTTTCCTATTGCATTCTTGGAGGCTTCAATGATCTTAAAATGAAATTGACTTTGCCTGCCCAGTACCAGGGCATTTTTAATGCACAAATTGCAGTGGATAGGATAGATGAACATTAAAGCGAGACCAGAAATCTGACCAAATCTCAAGCTTACTCTTGTTGCCTACAGCAACACAGCCTACACATCTGGAAAGCAATTTTCTGAGGGGCTGCACTTCAATGCACAAGTTGACTCAAAAGTAAATGAATTAACCTTCTTGATTTTACCTTGCTTTGGCTATTTCCAACTTCCACAAGTGTCTTTTATTTCTTTTCCAATTGCATAGAAACCAGAATGTAACTCAGTACTAGAAACTCAAAAAGAAGCCAGATGGGGCATTTCAATGCAATTAAGCACTTTGTGTTTTCTTTAAGTGCAGTTTCAAGTGACAAACTGTAAGAATTGCAGGTATGTTTTTAAGAGATGTTTCTAGTCAAAAAGTTGTAACAGGGAACGAGGGACTTTCAGCATCACTTGGTGCAAAGTAAGGGAGTGAGGCAACAGGCTGAAAATGCTGTAGGGTAGGCTGCCACACATTGTGACCTTTTATGGGTCAGATTTTTAATGGAGATGCAGTTTTTAGTAACTACAACAACTAGTAACAGACATAAATGCTGCTGGGGACCTCCTTGTGAGAAGGGACTGGTTCAATATGTGTGAAGACAGGATATGTACACTTTTTACTGTGAAAACAATAGGGACAGCCAAGGTGCAAGGTGAGCCACTGAAGAATATGTCTACCTTGATTCACCTTCACCTTTCATAATGCCTGTCCATGAAACACACAGATCCTCTTCAGGTGGAGCACTCCTTTCCTTGCAGCTAGATTAGAGGACTTCCCTGGTGGCATATACCAGAATAGCTGCAGTGAGATGTCAGTCCACAACAGCCTAGCTGAGCCTCTGGGATGAGGCATGGCACATCCTGTGGACTGTGGCAACTGAAGAAGCAACAGAACTGGCAGTGCCAAAGTGCAGCCTGGTAATTAGTGACAATTCTTGCAAGAAGTCCACAGCACACCTCAAAGACACAGAGCTTACCAATCGCCACTGTCCTGTGGAGCAGCAGGAAAATGCTACCTGATCTGCTGCTAACCCTTCTGCAGAAGCTGAATTCTCAGCCCTCTGCAAATGAAAAACTGCGTCAGCTGGGTGAAGCGTGACAAGACCGGAACAATGCCATTATAGGATGGTACCATGGCTGCAGCCACCCAGGAGTTAAGCTGTGATCTTGGAGAAGAATTAGATGGGCAAAAGACCAAAAGGCAAAACCTTGTCTCTATTTGAATGTAAGAAACAGAGTTCTGTTTTCTAGCAGTTCGTGTTTTTCTTCCCTGGGACCAGGGTGGAATTAAACACACAGTAACCAGGACAAACATCAGACTGAGGATTAGGCTCAGTACTTATGTGTGGTTTTGGAACATGGGTGTGTTTCTACTGAGAAGTGTGGAAATGTCAATGCAGCAAGGATACAAGAATGCTCTAATGAGTGTAATTCAGACATCATACAGGCCTGCTAACTGGCACAGAGCCTGGGATTTGTTAGTGGATGACCATATAAACATGCCCCAGCCAATCAGTTAAGTCAGTGTTCCTCCATTCTTAGAGTAAATGTGGAAAGGCTTCAGTTTCTGGAAGCATACTACCGGTAATTGCAGAAATCCATTGCCATTTTGTGTCTGCCAGGGAGGGTCTCAGCTTGCCAAGAGGCAAGCAGACCTCTCCCAGCCATCCAGCTGACTCCCTTCTGACTGAAAGCACTTTTTCTTTCACATTGATTTTCCTCCAATCTGCTTGTACAGAGGTAACTTCCAGTGGGTTCTTCCTAGCCACTGTGCACAGCTGTTTGAAGTGGAGATGCAAGTACTGTTTCCTTCTTCAACAACAAGCTGCAACCTTATGGAGTAGGATAATTCAGCAGTTCCATTGGTTTGTTTCCTGCTCTTAGTGTTTGCTCTTGAAGACCAGGCAGGTGTTCTTGTTAACTTATGAGACAAGAAAGTTGACTGCTGTGCACAGCTTCTCTTCAATAATCTTCCTGTGAACTAACTGAAGCTCTTGTCCTGTCCCTGCCTATTGCACTCCAAAAGCAGCATGTAGGAGTGAGGGGAATGGGGACCACTCATAGGCTCAAAGCAGAGTTGCAACTTCCAGCTATTCAACCTACAGACCTGCAGTGCTGTCTCTAACAGGGGTGGACATTCCTAAGTATTACAGCTATGCTGAATTCTTGCTCCCTTTCATTAGCCAGAAATTTATGTCACTCCTTTCTTGTTATGCCTTCTGAACTGTCCCAGTCTTCCTTCTCCAAAGGTCCTAAATACTTACTGCTGGTCAATATCTTGCCTTGTTCTACATGGAGACATTCAAGAAGGCTTACAAGGCACTCCATGCAAATAGGAGCAGCGGAGAGATGCCTTTTGCTTTGAAGCTGGTCATGACCCATTTCACATGCACTCTAAAGGCAATCCTCTGAGCACCAGCCATCATGGAACAAGACCAAACATTATTATGAGCACTGCAGACAGCTTTGTTGTGTTTCAGCTGCCAGCAGGGACCTTGAGACATTTTTATTTCATTTTCTGTTAACGGCACAAGGCTCAGATATGTTTTTGTTCCAGGGTCCTTCCAAGAACTAGGGCATTGTATGGGATTGGTATTTCATACTCCAAACATGCCATTTGCAGTTGAAATGTTCTGCAAATTAACTGAGAAAGAACCCAAAATTATGCTGGTGGTAAGAAACTTCCTTTATAACAAGGTTATGTACTATATACACTGTGACATTATCACTATCGCTTACATTAATAGCATTAACAACCCTATTTTTAATCCCAGTTGTTGCATTAGCAATGTTTATTGCTATTAGCAAAGCAAATATTCATGACATTTCCAAACCTTTGCAGCTTTGTGAATGAAGGCAGGAGCATTCGTCATCGTTAGAGGAGCTGTAGAATGCTCATCCGCACAATGAAATTATGGTGACACTGAGGCTAATCAGGACATGCAGATGAGAGCTAAAATTGCTATAGAAGGTTTTCTCCTCCAGGGAAAGTCATTACTCTTCAAAGACCCAGAAAAGCATCAAAGTTCCTCCTGGGAATGTGAGGGATGAAGACTCCATGCATTAAACCCAGTTATCTTCATTTCTGTATTAAAAATGTGTAACTTTTTTCTGTGGGGATGCACAAAAGCATTAATGATATTTTAAAATTTTAATTAATTTACAAATTTAAATTAATTTACAAATCAATGATTTGTAAGTAGTATTCTCTTTCCCCAACTACTTTAGAGCTTTTTCTCTTCCCTGAGTCTCTGCTACAGAACCTAACCTCAGGCACTTCTTCCACTTTAGTATTTTCTTCTTTTCATAGTTGCATTTTAATGCAATAGTGGAAAAGGCTGTTTCAAGTGGAAGGATTCAGCATACTTGACAGGGGTCATTTTGTACTTGGACTGCATGAGTCAGCTATCTTGAAGACAGCAATGGTGGATTATTTTTTAGTACGAGTACAAGAGTGGGAGTTAGGACCACCCTGTTTAGCTATAGAGAGCTAATAATTCCTGGAAATACCAGTTGTTAAAAACCTTCACACAGGCATAGCCAAGCCAATTTATCAATGTTGATTCCTCCAGCAGAAATCTTGCAGAGTCTTGTGAGCTCTCAAAGACAGGTCAGACCTTCAGAGTTGCTAATTGAGTCCTCTGTGAGAGTGTACATTTGGATGATTGCAGTTATGTAATTTAGGCAAAATAAGCATCTTGTGCAGGCAGTGGGAAACATCTAGCAAGCTCTTGCCACACAGGTACAGTGCTTATTTATAGGTGGATGGGACGGCTGCTTACAGAACTAGTCGCTGGACACTAATGTCACTGCTTGCGTGTACAAAGATGGTTGTGACCTTTTAGTCTCAACCTCAGCCACCAAGCAATTGAACTGCTAAAAGCAGGCACCATCTTCTGAAAAGTCTGCAGTGCCTTTGCCACCAGAAGCAAGCTGAGGCATCATGTTTGTGGTAGATGAGAGCATCTGCTGTTGAAGTGCTGCCTGTGCCCCTAGGCTTTGGAGGACTCTCACCCAGCCTACAGGCTGAAAGTTTCCATTGCACTTCATCATCTTAGTTCCCACCCACCACCCCTCCAAGAAATCAGGGAAAACATTTGCTTTTTTTGTGCAAGAGATTGTTTGGCTTATAGGTCACAGGATGCCTCTGTTCTGAAGTAATTTTTACTACCATAGCTGTCATAGCAGAGTATTGACATGGTGTTTGATTTCAGGCCAACATACAAAAAGTCAAGCTGTGCATTTGTTTTCTCCTTGTTCAGGCTGGAAGAAACACTGCTGAGGTCTTGGTCTTCTCACTGGCTTCAGGGAGAAAGCCCGGGATAGGCCTAATCAAGCCAAAAGCTTCCCTGCTAGTCTGGGAGCACTTAACACCCCTGAAAGCAAGTTACAGCCAAGAATGGCTGACCTTTGAAACCTCCACACATGCCTAGGGCACCTTGCGCTGCAGTGCACTCAGACGGCTGCCTTTTTAGAGCCAAGCTCTGAATACTTATGGAGCTCCCAAGTCAGCCATGTCTGTAGCTCCTTAACTGCAAGAGATTTTGAACCACTGCTCTGCAGCTCAGCAATATCATATTCCACAGACAGAATATCACATTTCCAATCATCTTTGTTTGTGATAACAGCATCCCCTTTGTTCTGCTGCCACTCAAAAGATCTTTTAGTTTTCTTAAATCTGAAAGACATGGTGCATGCATGTGGGAAGGTGCTGGGGAAGGGACAAACTCAGCCCATTTAGGTCTTCAACCAAAAATCTTTCTAAGAAACAGCTTGGAACTATGTGCTGACATTGGGTGATGTGATCCTGCTCAAAGAAGGAGCAGGCATGCTGTTCTGCAGCTGAGAACCCATTGCAGTCACCTACAGACAAAGCTGAGAGGTGTTCTGCTGCTGAGCCAGTAGAGCTCTTCAAGCAAACTAAGATGTAAGGCAGCAAGTGAAGCTTACTAAAAACGCTCCGACTGCCATGTCTGAAGTCCTAGAATAAACTAATTAACTAATTATGTAAGGCACAGGAACATACAGGTAGGCTTTGGACTATATCAGGGATCCAAAAAAAAAGGAAAGTGAAGGCAATCCCTTTATCTGGATTTACGGCAACCTGGACTTCTAATCTGTTACCTGGACTTCAGTATTCACAATTTCCTATTTGGATTTGGTAAAGCCGTTTGTAACAGGACAGGTAACTTCTGTTTGAAGTTGGTACTTGGAAATTAAAGTAATATGGGTAAAGTGGAAGAGTTCCTTTCATTGATATAACCCAGAATGTGTGATTAAGTAATATGACAACTGAGCTGCTGTTTATAAAACAGACACAAAGTAGCTGTGGTCTGCCAGTTGTTATATGGAGTTTTATTATTTTAAGTTTTATTTCGGAATCATTAGCCATCAGACAAATATTGCATGTTTTAGCTGGATATGGTAAGATGGTGTGTGCAAATGCTAACACATCAGAATTACAGGGCTTTTAAAGTTATTAGGAAAATGGTTCATGTATCACTAGGATGATATTATTTTGTTTTCTGGAACTTCTAATAGGGAGTGATTTTAAAACTGCATATTGAATTGGAGGTTCCTGCATTTATAAGGTGGCAGTCACGTGAGTGGCCTTCATTTCCTATAGCTTTGTGTTACTTTTTTAACAGCCCTTTTAATTCACATTGCTTTATCTGGGAATGATGCTGTAAGTGCTGGTATCTGAGTCTCCTCACATACATTTAGCAGATTACTGTCTGTTTCTGTGGAGCTCTGGCTCACCTGATCCTCAGCTTTGGGGCCTTTAGGGTGGAAAGGTGGAGCAAAAAGATGGGAACCTGGCAAGAGTCATAACTTGGGATAAGAATCTTTTTGGAAATTCTCTCTCTTTGTGACATATAAGGAACCCAGGACCCACTTGGGTCACTTCAGTGACTTTTTCAGCTAAATCTCTCGTGGCTAGGGTTGTTTCAACGAAATGAGAGACACACCACTCCCCTTGACCCTTGGGTTCCCTCAGTCCTTGCCAGTCCCTTCTCAGCTGTGGCCCCATGAAGGCTCCTCTGAAAGTTGTGGTCCAGCCTTCCAATTGGGGAAGCAAGAAGTATTTGCTTTCCGTTTCCTCACAGCCACACAGGTCAAATACTACCCTCATTTTTAACTCTCTGTGGTGCAAAAGGTGTTTCCTCCTAGATGGAGGCAATTTTGCAGTTGCTGAATGGCCTTGTTGAATCATTTTACCTTTCCTGTCACTGAGTATGGACTGAATATCAGGAAATCATTACAACGAATCAGGAGACTCTGTGTATCTGTACACATAGCAAACATATCACCCAATTGTCTGCAGTAAAGTGCAGGGTAAGTTAAAATGCCTCCCACACAATATTTGGCTTCTGAAGCTTGGTTCCCAATTGGCCATCAGCAGAGTAATGACTGTACTCCCTACCAACTGATGAGCATGCAACCTTGCAAATACTCCCTTGCGACCTTCTCTGTTGCTGTCATCAGAAGAGCTGGCCTTATTTCATGTGGTTTCTATGCACTGCTGCCAGGATTCCTCTCTTCTGAGTTCCCAGAGCAGAGCATCCAGTGCACGGAAATCTCTTGCTGTCCCCGAGTAGAAGAAACAAAATGGAAACCTGAGCAGCTGACATTTATGTTAGAAGATCAGCTTCCAACTAAAGTTGGTGCTAGGTTACCTCCTGAACCTAAAGCCTTAGAGAATGAACTCTAGCTTTCAAGGGGAATTTATTCTGTTCATACTGATGTTTTTTTTCTCAAGCTCAGGCAATCTGTGCAGTATCTAAAAAGCACAGAGTTCTAAATACCTGCTGGTGGAAAGAGCTATACTGTTCCCAATTCCATCAACATGGCAGCCTTCTTAGATGTGCATGGGCCTGATCATCTTCCACTTCTTCCTCACTGTGAGATGTGGGACTTTCCTTAAGTCCTTGTCTTGATGGGTGGAGATGTGGGAATAAAGAACATACCAGTATTTTGTGACATTTGTACTGCTACAGTTGGTCAGGACTATAAATTTGCAATCAGTAGAGCTTTTCCAATGTGGGCTGCTCTGGAATGACTCCATACCATCAGATCATAGCATCAGGTAGAAGGAGTGCTCTGGGTTCAGAAATCCCCAAGGCTCTGTGTCTTTTTTCTGAATGGTAAAATGAGATTTAGCCCTGAAGGGTTCCCAGTGCAGTTATTAAGGGTCTGCTATTTCTAAAGAAGAGTTCTTAGGCTCATAACCTGAGCAGGGTCCATGTTGCTTTACTTGGGCTACACAGGCTAATCATCAGTGACTAGCTGCAACATTTTGCAGCATTTGATATTGTTTTCTTCCCATCAGCTGTAGCTGAGACAGAGAGAACTATCTTGGGGAATGCGTCATCCAAATCATGCACTCATAACAGTGGAGTTGGCATACTAAGAGCATACCCAGCTGTGGGCTGCAGAAATGAGAAGGGTTCGATTGCTTTCCCTGCAGTGTTCCCTCAGGCCATCTGCTTCCAAACCTTGTGGAGGTGTGCAGAGGCAAGAGCTGGGCAGAGAGAGACAATAGGATAAAGGCAGCATGGAGTGACAATGTTCTTACATGCACAGCCATTTGGGACACTGAAGGATGTGTTCCCTAAAGCACTCTGGTCTGTGTCAAATGTGATATGAAGTCCTTAGCCCTGTTGACTCTGAGTGGTTCTTATGGTGCTTAATTGCTGTGGAAATCCTCTGTCTTCCTCTCCCACCCAAGAAAGGCCAGTGGGGCTGCCTGCAAAGACTGGCTTCTCAGAGCAACCCTGAGGTCTGACTGCCCCACCAGATCTTCACTCTCTGTGTTGGAATGGTAGGGGAGAAGATGACAGAAAACCCACACTTATCCCTCTGTCATTTTTTCCCTCCCTTCCTCTTTGTCTCTCCCCATCCCTCCATTCCTTCGTCCCTGCATTTTTTATCCTTCCGTCCCTCCACAGCTCCGTTCTCTATCGTTCCTTGGTTTGGCATCTCCTTCATTACCTATATGTAGGTGAGAAGAATCTGACCTACATATCAGGTTTCCACCAGACCCAGGAACAAATGGGTGTAAACCACATTCAGGATACTTTCGCTGCATTCCTCCCTCATTTGCTCACTCCTGGCTTCCCTCTTCTTTTACACATTAGTATATTGCATATATTATAATGTAAGGATAGCTAGATCAGATATTTGCCATGCCCTCTCTCCAAGAGTGGCAAATAGGTGGAAAAGGTTAAGAGCAGGGCAAGTATACACAATATTTCCATGCTATACATCTGATGTGGTTTCCATGCTCCACATCTGATGTGGTTTCCACGGATGTAAGAATTCTCATTGGATTCTGTCCAAGAACTGGCCGCTGCTCGAACCTGTGGAAACTTTTACAATTCACAAACTCTTGCAGCAAGTAGATCTCAAAGTTCACTATACCTCACATGAATAGTCACATGTTTCTGAATATGGTGCCCAGTGGTTTGGACTGAGAACTCTGTTTCTTTTGTTGGAAAATGTACTGAAAAGCCAGTCCTTTCCTACCCTCTACAAGATAATTATGTGTCCATAGACCCTTGTGATATCACGCATCAGCTGTCCTTTGTTCCAGACTAACAAAACCCAACTTAGTGACCCATGTTGTTTTCTAAGCCCTCACGAATTATTCTTTTGCTAGTTTGAGACAAGAAGACCAGGACCACTCATTGTATTGAGGATCTGCACAAATCATGAATTTATACAGTGGCATGGTGATGGCATCTAATAATTACTAGTATCTGATTTGCTTTATTGACTGTAAATGAGCAGTGAGCTGACATTTTTGTAGTACAGGCTCTTACAGCCTCAAGACTGTGTCATTTCTGTGTCCCCCCTTTCCCCTTCACTTTGAGTAGGAATAGTCAGGGTAAAGGTAATAATTCTAATTTAAGAACCTAAGAATGTTGTACCTGCCAGAGACCTCCACAGGGAAGAGAAAACTCAGGGAACAGTGTCCCACAAAGACAGAACAAGATCTTTACAACAACACTGGGGTCCAGGAGAATGGTAGCTAGTGACCTGATCCAGTCTGCTGAGCAGCTGGGCCAGTAGAACACATAAACAATTTAATCCAGCACCTCTTTTACTAAAAATGAATAACAAAACCTTAATAAATCAACAATTACTTATTGCTGTATTTGGGATAATAAATTCTTTAGTTTATCAGTAGCTTGTGGCTTCCATAGCATGTTCTTTGAACAGTTTGCCTTTCAGTTACATCCCCTTTCTCTCCTGAACAATAAATTAGCATTCATTTTTCTTTTAACGGAAAAGAGGGGAAAAAGAGGATATATTACAATTTTTTTTCAAAGCAAAAAGAAAAATGCAACATATTTTTGACATATATCTTAAAATAATATGAGGATAACTTTCTCCGCGTGTTAGATGCCTATGCATAAATAATAAAGTATGTTATGTTATTTACAGTGTTACACAATAAACTAAGAGTCTCATTTAACACACAATCCATAAAGACAGTAAGTGATGAAAACATCCAAGTATGTACAAGATGTATTTACAATAGGATAGAGAATTACAAATGATGATAATTGGCCATGTTCTTTGTCTGCCCTTCTCTGCAGCATTTCATAGGTGCTTTTTTTGTTTCTTACTAGAAGTAAGTCCCAGCTGATGTTAAGTAGCCACACTGCAGGGCCAAAAAGTATTCAACAGGCTGAGAAGTGTGTCCTTTGAGGGGACACAGATTTACTATCCTGGATGCTCAGGAACTTCTTGCAATGTGTGTGAGAAGCAGGGAGATGCAGTGTTGTTGTTTTGGAGGACTGAAAAGAGAAGGAGCTCTCCTGTTTCCCTGATAAAGGCAGTGATTGATTGATCTCTTAAATCTGGGGAGTCTTGGGGATGGCTCAAGTGAGAAGGGAATAGCTGGGCCAAGAGGAGGGAGTAGTTTTTTCTCTGTTACATGAGAACCTCTGAGGAGCTGTGATGATTTACATCAGCTGAATAGGCAGGCTGTACGGGTAGTGCGCAACACATTCCAGCCATACACCCTGAAAGAAACCGTTTATTCTGAAATAATTCTTGCTTATAAACACATAAGCAAGAAAAACTCACAGCTCAAGTTAAATGGAAAGAAATCAGGACAATCTGAACAACTCTACCACCACTGGAATATTCAACCCCCCACC
>JANRGW010015830.1:0-17110 GCA_024733675.1 Psilopsiagon aymara
AGGAGCAGAGGGAAGAAAAAAAAGGGGGAAGTGAGTGAACAAACTGCGTGGCTGATTTATGGCTTAAACCACGACAAGATATCAGCAGTTCCAGCAGAGTCAGAAATAGGATTTGTTTATCTTGTAAGAGAAAATCATATATTAAGTTTCCCTTCTCTGTTCACATATCTGAGAAAAAACATGTTTTGAAACAAAGACTCACGATCCTTTAGAACTGAAAGGAAAGTTTACAAAGCCTATGTCAACCCACCTTGGAAACCCAGAACACTGTTTTGTGTTATGGCACATAAACAGAACAATGCATGACAAGGCTCAGGGTGATCTAAAGATGTGAATAAAGCATACACAAGTCCAAAGGATAACACAAAAAGAATCAAAAGAGAACAAGGCTTCCAAGGCAATCCTTAAGTTGGTGTCAAACAAGAGGCCAGTTTTCATGATTTTATGATACAGTCAAAACGTGTATGCAAAATGGCTTGCTAGTTCCAAATTTCAGACTATGCCACTTCTGATTCACTCACAGAAGTCATTTAATATCTGTACATTGCCATATGTACTGACCTAATTTAATTGTATTTTCAAGAACTAAAAAATTGCCAACTACATCAAATCCATTCCTCAAAGGGGTTCTTTTTCTTTATGCATATGTGCTCTCTCCTCTTGGTACTGCTCATCTTTAAGAAAATTATGGTTCCACCAAAAAAGAAGCATTTGCTTTTCATACCAAACCCGCTTTTTTCTATTTCTCACTGGCATTTTATTCTAGATTTTTTCATCAGGCAGTTATCAACATACCTTTAAGGCCAAAAACAGAAGGGGGAGGAGGAGCATTTTGGCCAATCGGCCAGGGCCTAGTCACCTCCAGAAGCCAAGCACTGAACTAAATGAACATTTGTTGTGATCTAGAATGGCCAATAATATGGTCATCAGTTAAAATTATATTATAGTGCTGACATGCATGCCTGAATACAGCAATTTTAATACCTTTTTATTTGTGCTGCTCTATTAGACAGGGTGCCTTTTGGAGTCTGCACATATTAGCATCTGAGACTGCCAAATGATTCTTCATTTAAACATCCCATTTACCACCACTGATTAATGGGTTGTTTTTTCCAGGACCTGGGACTGTTCTTCCTTTATCTTCAAACACTGTCTGTTCACATGCTTTCTCAAAAGCCATTTGCAGTCTTCTACTTGTTTATTCAATAGGGAACATTAACATTTGAATTGACTTCTCTTGCTGGACAGCATTCTGTGTATTCAATGGCCAGAAGCTATCTAAGCAAAGATTACAATACTTTTCAAATTGTCTCTTCTTCATGTTAAAGTATCCACAAACATGGAGGTCTCATCCAAGTTTTGCTCTTTGCTCCTAACATTTGGGGAAAGTTAGCAGTAATTTAAAAAAACCCAACTAATTTCACTAGAGGTCTTTATTTCTTCCTGTTTTTTGAATTTCAAAAGGCAAGTGGAATTTAAAAGCTGGTTGTAGGAAAGAATAGTGCAAGCTAATGTGTTTAGCACTTCGCATTCATGTCAGCTCAATAAGATAAAATAAATGTTTCATTTTATGCTTGGTGAGTGTGAGACAAAAGGATGAAGATGATGTTGCTGGCAGCCTAGCAGTGTGCCAGTAGGAAGGTTAATTAAGGGCTGAACTTATTGTGACTTTCTCCAAGAAAAATTATTCCCTCAGTGAAGTCAGACAGCTCTAGAACATTTAATTTATGTCTGAGGATTTTTTTTTCTTCTACTTCTTAAAAGATCACTCTCCTATAGTAGTTATTTTTTCTGGCAATCTTGGAATGACACTAAAACTCGTAAAACCCACAAGGCAGCATAAAGATGCTTAGATATGCAATATATTCTAGTCTTGGCTTCTTAAGAACAGCCAGTTTCTCAACAGTAAAGGAATGAAGTATTTTGTTTAATGATTCACCAAGTATTTTTCCAAAACAGGAGGGGAAAGGGCTACAGTCTGGTTTTGGTTTTCATCGCAAAGCCTAGGCTCTAACTTTGAGAAGACCCAGAGAAATGGATTTTTTTTTTCACAAAGACTGCTACCCAGAAGATCAGCCTGCATCATTTGCTGCTCTGGAGCTATTATAGGCACTTCAAGTCACTTGTGCCTTGTAAGCTCAGTACATTCTTCCAGGTAATAGTGCAGTGTCAATTTTGATCATTAAGAAAAGCTTTCTGATGAATAAAGCCTTTGAAGTAGAAGTCCCTCTAATGGAAACTATTTTAGAAAGTTATACTAATTTGCCTGCAATTACTTGAGGTGACAGCACTACCTGTGTGCCATGGTAAATGTGTTCTTTGCTGCTCAGCAGAGGCATTTCCAGTGTACCTAGTTCCTGGGAGGGACATATCTAAAGCGGACCATATACTAAGATATGAGTAATACAGCAAATGCACAAAATTTCTGCAAACATCCTCCTTTGGACTTGCTTCTATACTCTGGCAAACCAGTTATGCATCGAGGGTAGGGGGAATTACAGTGTAGCCAGTGAAGTAACACTGGCATCAAGTCAGTGTAACAGAAAGGAGAATTAGGGTGCTTATTTCTAGCAAAAGCTGCAGCATTATGCAATTTCTTTTTCAGCCACTTTGCTGTTTCTGTGCATGTAAGATTAGACAGGGGATTAACTGAGCTACTGAAAAAATTAAAGGAACACATCTGCAGCTCTCACAGAGCACAACAGTGATATAAAACACTGAAACCAAGCACTTTATTAGTTATATTGCCAAGATTAGCACTGTAACATATCATCTCCCAAAGCTGTGCTGTCCTTCATGACTACAAAAGTTGCCAAGGTCTGTCCCTAGATGAGCATGGTGTCATTCGATACTGAAAAGCAGAACTGGTCCATCCAGGGAGAGGATTGTTGATTCTGCATAGAATTCTGCTACAGGAGGTAGATGAATCTTTCATTATAAATCCTGATTTAATGCATTTCAACACAACTAACTTAGAGAATTATATTTTAGGAAATTTTATTATATTGTTTTGCTATCCCTTTTAGACAACACATGTAGGATAATTTTTTTCTGACTTCACCGTGCACCTTTCTGTATTAAGAAGGCTTTGTCTCATATTCCATACAATGTTGGTTTTCTGGATATTTTTGTTTTGCTGCTTCCAGCCTAGAACAGTGCTGCTTTTTAAGTTATACAAAATATGCAGCTGAGCTCATACAGGTAACCACTGTCCTAGATAGGCGTAGAAATTTTACAGTCCATTTGCCAATGCTTTGAAAAAAAAAAAAAAAAAAAAAAGGTGATTGCTTTTAGTTGAACCCCAATTTCTTGCCTTCTTCATTTTTTCCATTATTTTGTTGAACTTAAACCTCTAGTAGCTGATACAAGAAAATAGACATTGGAAAATATGGAGAGTATCCTGGTGTGCACATCCACTGGAGTGAAAAGTCTATATTTATATGCCTACTCACTGTCATTCCCAAGCTGTTCTGTGGGCTGTTTAGCGATAGCTGAGATTCTGGGCCAGCAGCTTTTGTAATTTTTTTTTTTTTCCACTCTTTTTATTGTTGTAAGTGAAAAAAAATGGCAGTCCTCCAGTGACCAAATTAAGAACAACTCAACCACATTTTGTCCAATGCTATTCATACATGTGTATTATAAAATGTTCTAATTAAATGCAAGGCAGCATACTATATATCATCTTTCTAATTTCAGAGAAGTGCTCACCATACAAGTATTAACTAACTAACTGAAATGAAATATTTTAAAAGCTTTTGCAGTCAAATCCATTTGTGGATGCACTTTTATGAATAGTTCTTCATTTTCTGTAGTACCGCATGATGAAATTCAACCTTTCCATTTTTATTCCTGACAAAACAGACGAGAGGCATAAAGTTATGCAACAGTAGTATAAAGTGTCAGCAGCAAAAGGTAGTATGCATATTGCCTCCAATGTGCCATAGCTGACAGAAATGCAGGCCCCTTTACGTGCAGGGTCAGAGACTGACACCAAAACGTCTCAATTGATGGAGAACTCAGTGTTTCCTCAGTGTCACAGTGATTTTCCTTCACTTTACCAGGAAGAATGAATACCATTTTTTTTTACCAGCACGTCTAGCAAATTGCTCCACTTTGCCCACAGAGAGGACTGACCTTTGTGTCAGTGAAGCTTCTGACAGAAACACAGGCTCCAACAAGAGACCTGATTGACACCAGCAGCATTAACATCTGGTATGTTGGAACAGCTACCTCCAAGGTTTGGAGTATGTGATATGCTTTTGCTAGCCAATGTTTTCTTTCTTTGTCATCAGCAAATACCGAGAAATTGTAGGTTTGTGTTACATTTTCTTCTTATGCCCCTAAAATACGGATAAGACCGGCTCTCAGCACATACTATTTTATCTTCACAAGCATTAAAGAGTACCAGAGATATTCTCCAGCAGTAGAGCCCACTGACCTCAGCTGTTGCCAAACACTCAGAGGCAGGAATTCATAGCGGAAAGAAAACTTAGACCTTACCAAAATGTCAGTGATATTTTCCCCACAATAACAACCCTGCAGAAGTTGAACCTGGCTCCTTGATAAGCAAACCACATTTATAAAAGTTTTAAGACTGCCTTCAGAAGAAGAAATGAGGGCTTCATGACTGCAGGAATCTGCATGCTAGAAGACATGTTTTGCAGTAAATTGTAGAAAAGAATTCCTATCTTTTTCTCATTTCTGTCATTCATCATGGAAATCTTTTGTTTCTGAAAGGACCACACCTCATCAATTCTGACAATGTCAATCTATAAATGTGTACAATATAGACGCATTGGTTTATCATCTAGTTTGTATATTAGGCATCTGCCTTTACTGCTTTTCTTTTCAAATAAAAGTGCTCTGGCCAACCACAGAAACAGCAAATTGCCATTTGACTACAGACATTCTCTGTAGTCAGAGACTACAGTATTGAGACCGTACTCCACAAACATACCATACACGTTGTGTTTGACCATGCTATACCTGCACACTTCTTTATGAAAGTATTTACCTGAAGTTTTCAAGGCAGTTTTTTTTTCTGAATCAATCAACCTATATCCTGTTGATCGCACTGTGCAAGGAAATGATTTATTTACATACTAAAAAGGTCAACGTTGAACAAGTCAGTACTAAGGGTGTATTATCATTGCATTCAAGTGAAGCATAATACTGAAAGAATCCATCAATTATCCTTGCCCTGATAACTTCATGTACATATGCCTCGGACATCTATTTGGAGAGATATTGCAGCATTTTAGAATAAATCAGGTAACTGGCAAGCATGTTCATATTATAAACCTTTCTGATTACTAGTAGGCACAAAAAAAGTGGAGACACTTATGTAAAGATGGGTCAGACTCATCATCTAAAATGTGTAATCAATTCAAGGATGTGACATTTGCATAACAGCTGCCTCTTATTTTCAGACCCAATTAACAGTACACGAGCCCTTATAATAGGCTTTGAATACATTACTAGTTTATTTAATTTACTATATGCAATAATGCAGCTAAAATACAGACTGTTAAATATATTTATAAATTTGCATTCAAGCATGATTATCCCCAAATATTAAGTACTAACTTCTCTGCTAGTGTAAATTTGCATATTTCCCTGGACTTGATGTGATTTTCACCTGATAATTCAAGTATAAATGCAACCATATTGTTTCTCTCAACTGAAGTTATAAACTCTGAAAGGCTGTCATGCCTCCAACATACTTCTGGTATATCATGAACTGATCAGTCAGCTGTGTTAAAGGACACAAAGGTTGGGACTCAGAATGAAATCCAGAATACTACTGCTGTTTTCATGGAAATTCTTCAGTTCTTATTGTACCCTCTGCCACACAGTTTCTGTACATGTCATATCACTTAAAACTGCTTAAAAGAAAATTACTGGAGTTTTGTTATTTCCTCTCTGTCTTCCTTTTCTGATTCTCTTATGATCTCTCTCTCCTGTAATATTTTTTTTCTACTCCCATTAATCCCAAATGTAAATAGTTACTATTGCATCAAGTATTTTGCTTGTTTCTATCCCAATTTCTTATATTTCAAAATTCTGGGGTTTTTTTTGTTCACAGATTACAATAGTTGCCAGTTAATTTCAGATAGATTCATATGTAGCACACTAGTACTGGCACAAATATATATATATATATATATAAATAAATCTGTACTTTGAAGAAAATACCAATTAGCTAGCTATCTTTTGCAGAGAAGGACCTCATAGCAGGGCTTGGAAAGTAAAGGACATTTCCAGGAAAAGGAATTATCTGTGGAGGTCAAATACCTTCTCCAGCCCCATTTTCTTTTCCAGAGTCTCTTTCCTGAAAGAACACAGCCACCACTTCGGCCATCTGCCTCCCTGCCAGCCCTGACAGAGCACTGCTCTTCCTCAGACTTTCCACTCACCTTCAGAGAGCATGGTAAACCACTTTTGTGTTTGCTTAGGACTCAGCCAAGGGCAGTAAATATTTTATTGTTTGCCTTCAGTAGTGGGGGAGAGAACTACAGAAATATAAAAACAACCTGTAAAACCAACAAAATTATATTGGACAAGTCTGCACTGCTTGAAGCTACACAAAATTTAACACAAAAAGTCTTGTTATAATGTTTTTAATTAAATTCTTCTTTCCTTGAATGAATTTTTTTTTGCTCTCATGCACTTCTCTGTGGTACGATTATCAAATACTTTAATAATCATCACAGAATCATGGAATGGTTTGGGTTAAACCTTAAAGATCATCCAGATCCAAACCCCCTGACACAGGCAAGGACACCTTCCACTAGACCAGGCCATTCAAAGCACAGTCCAACCTGGCACTGAACAGGCCCCAGGGGCAGCCACAGCTTCTCTGGGCAACCTGTCCTAGTGTCTCACCACCCTCATACCTCAAACAACAATAACATAGGCATCGACCTTTCCTGACATCAGGTAATGTCAATAACTTTAAAACTCAATCTGAAGGAGGAAGGCAGCAGCATTTCAAATGAGCCACGAAATAGTAATACTGGTACATTTTTCCTTCTCACACTCTCTATATTCCTTTCACTTTTGTGACATCCAAATCAATTCCGCTTGCCGAATTGGGTGAATTCAAGAACAAGCTAAAGACCACACAACCTTGTTTAATCAAGTGGAATAATTAAAGATAACTGTTAAAGATCCCAATGATCCACAGCTGGAGGTTTATAAAGCATACAATCCCATCATCACAAAAGGCCTGATGCTGAATTGTGCCTGCTGCACTTGCACCAGTGCGCATCTTCAGTTCTCATTCACTCAGGACATCAAGTGTGAGGAATAAAGCCCAGCACTGTAGTAAACATTTTTTTAATGTTGCCTTTTATCCTTTTAATTCTGCGCAGTAAATCACTTCCTTCCCTTTCCCAGAAAATAAAACAGTATGAAACAATTCACACAGAAATACTGTTCTCTGGGGTTTTTGTTTGCAGAATATATGGTTTTTCGAATGCCTTAAAGCCTTCATAAAAATAATGTATCCAGTACTTAAAGTATGGTTTTTTTGATAGTTATCTATTACATACCTCTGGGGTAATTTAAATTGGAATTATTGTAGTTTCATCGCAGTCTTACTTAATTTTTCATTCAAATAATGTACGCTGTGCAATAAAAGGCCAAGGTCCAAAGTTTCTCCACTAACCTGGATTTTCACTTCCTTGCACTTGCAGTTCTCTGAAACTTACTAAATCATAGAACGTTATAGGTTCAAATGGTCCTCTGATTATCAACTGCTCCAAATTGTGTTCAAACTTGAGCCAATTGAGAGGATTCAGGGACTTGTTCATCACAGTCCAAAATATCTCCCCGGACAGAGATATTACAAGTCTGTGGGCAATCTGTTACAATGTCAGAACAATATACCGGTAAAGAAAATATCCCAATACCTAAACACAATTTTTCCTGTTCTGTGTTCCATCCTTTGCCCCTCATGCTTTCACTCTGCACCTCTAAAAAGATGATAAATCACTTGGTGTATGTATATTAATAGTCATTTTACTTACACAATGCACGTTTTTCTTTCTCACATGCAATTGAAGAATTTTTAGTTAAATTAATTGTGTATTCTGCCATTTGAAGTCCTCCTTTAGTTTACATTCATAATGAAGGGTCAGAGTGAACTTACTTAGAAGTATCAGTGGTTTGAGAGCTTCTATTATCTTCAGTGCTAGGCTTTTCCAAAGCTAACTAGCAGTTAAATCTGTATTTCCTTTGCAGTTCCTTCAAAACTAGAAAGTAGGGGAGCTTTTATGATATTGCTGGTTCATATACTTCTCCATAAGGAGATTTTGAACAATGATTTTGAGAAAACTGTCTAATTTACATCTTCTTCCTTTATCATACTGGAGAGATGATGTTTTTCAGTGCCATCCATACTTTAATACACTGGTATTCACACTAAAGCAGACATTTATGAAGATGAAAACAAGTTCAATAAAATGTAAATTTTCCAGTACAATTTATTATAAAGTAATAAGGTACAACAGTTTAAATTTCATCTTTTCCAAGAAAGGACAGTGATACATGCACACATTTACAGTAACTGGTGCTGAAATGGCAGTATGTAAGTCGCAGGGCCCCATACTGGCAAATGGCCTTCTAAATTTCACATTAGTATGGGCTTCACAAGCCTGTCTTGGGTAGAGTGGTTTCCTCTGCACCACATGTGAAGGGTTGCTCACCTTTAACCATTTTGCAACATGGAGGACAAAAAAAGAGTAGAAGAGCTGAAACACATGGGCACTTTCCAGTAGTATGGGGGAAATGAATGGAGACCCTTCTGGATCATCCTTCTTCCTCCTTCAGTGAATGCTCTTATTAGCTGCCTACAATGCAAAAGATAGGTGCAAATTAGCATACCACCATGGCCCCATGGCACCATCAGCCCTGCCTGACCCTGCCTACCACTCCCTGGGGTACCCCAACCCTGCCCAGGACTCAGGACCCCATTTCAGTTCCACAGGGCAACCAGCCCCTGCCCCAGCAACACCACAGCAGGGGCAGTCTCCATGCCTGGCCATGGGCCCCACCAAGCTGAGTCTACCTGCAAGCCCATGTCCTAAACCAGCATCAACCCATCCCTGTCCCCAGGTATGTGTCCAGGGGTAGGGCTGGATCTGTCCCAGTGTCTCTCAGATGCCCTGTTCTTGCCTGGGGCAGTGAGACAGGCACTGGCTGCAAGACCCTGCCCTGGCAGACCCAACAGTGTCTGGACACACAGTTCAAAAGAAAACAGCTGTCCAAAAGCACCTAATCCCAAAGTAGGGGGCTAACACCTGAATCCAAGTCTCTCAAAGGCACCCAAGCCATGAGGTTGAAAGCCTCACAAAACAGTCCACTAGCCATGGGGTCTCTCAGCTAGGTTTGGTGCCTGCTGTGGATCCCAGCTCTTGGCACGGGCTTTGATGATGAGTGGCCTGTGAACTCTTCTCCTGGAGCTGGGCATTTTAGGCTTTGTGAAACCATCAGTTATGCAGCCTTAAGACCTTTTTTTCCCCAGTGTGTGCTCAGTACCAAAGCTATTTTTTGATCTCTCTCTTACTGAGAAGTTACTTTGCTAAAGGAAACTTCAGAAGTCCAGAGGGGTCTACTATATTATTTCTTCTTGTTGAAAAAGACCAAAATTGAATGAGTAGGAGGCATTACAAAATGAGGGAAATTAATCTGATCACCCTTAGGCTACTTGAACTGTCACACTTTTTTACAGTAGGATCTTCTGGGCATTGTAGGAAGCCAATAGTTTTTAACTGCAAAGTTAGTAATCATTAGAAAGAAACATGAGAATCTTTTTCCAGGTGGGAGAGAAACTGAAGGTGAAGCAGAGAGGCCTGGAGGTGGAGGAAACCAAGAGGGGTTTGGAAAGGCTGTCTTTGTATGCTGCTTTCTCCAGAGATTATTTAAGAGAAAGCTGCTACTTATACAAAAGCAAATATCACTGAACAATTTAAGAGCCATTCAGTAAGATCTGCCAGAATGAGAGAAGTTACAGGACATAAAGCAGAAGAACATTCAAAGTCCTTTTTATATACCTCTGCCCATAATGGAAACTCCTCAGCAGGATTTAAGGCTGATGCTGTTATTCAGACATAAAACTAAAAGTATTCTAATCTTTTGTTTTTATGCTGTTTCAGTGCCAGTATAGGCCTACACATCATAGTTGTATTGTAATATAGCAAGTAATACATTCCAGTGTGGCTTTAGCTGAGAATGGGCATACCTGAAAAGATATGTCTACACTTCACCTACCTGAAATTGTCAAGATACAACCTTTATGACAATCAAGTTGCTTTTAAACTAGCTTGTTTGAGGTAGCCAGCTCATCTTAAAGTTTCTTAAGACCATTAACAACATTGATTATGCCACCCCAAGAAGAGCCCTGTGTGCAGGGTTCTTCAGACATAACAAGGAGAGAGTAAAAGTGAAACATTCTATGCTCAGTGGTGAGATTGTCTCTCCTGCTGTTGAAAAGAGGGTGAAAAATTTGGTACAAGGACTCATGTTTCCGGGATAATCACACAACACTGAATAACAGCCATCCCCCTACACAACTTCTCTCAGCGTGTACAAGAGTTCAGAAGAAGAAGGGCTGCCCCAGAAGGCTTAATCAGAGTGCTAAGGCACAGTAAAAGGGCCATGGCCCTCTTACACATTCTTGCTGTGCTGTGCTTTGGTGCTGTGCTTTGGTGCTGTACGTGCCCTTCATGGGGAGTGCAGCGCAGATTTTTGGCTGACTTCTGTAGTGACTGCATCAGTATATGTGGACCTAAGGAAGTACCAGATGCAACCTGCAGAGATTAAAGTCTGAGAGCCTAAGAGATCACTAATACCCTGTGTACTGCAGAAGCTAAAGTGAAGTGTCAGTATTCCAGTCTCTGTCAAAAGTGACATATTTCTGACTAAATACAAAAAAGCCTATGATGCATATCTCTTTTGCTATAGCAGGAATCCAAAGGGCTCTATGCAACATGGTTAAATCTGTCAGGGATATTCTCAGAGGCTGAAACGAAACATTCAGCCATCCAAGAATCTGATTGGCAATTGGCTCTAAATGTCCAAAGGGAAATTCAGCACATCCCCAATGTAGTCAGCACAGGGGTTTGAGCATACTAAGTAACTTACAGGTTCAGCATGCTACAGCCCCTGCCTTTTTAATTCCCCATCTCAGCCAGTCTACTAAAATATTAGGCTTTCAGCCACCTCTCCATTCTGTTAATCACAGTCACGAGTATTTTACAGCAATTCTTGGCCTTTTACTTAAAACGAAAAAGCCACCACTGCTGTGAACTTCAGCAACCACGAATCACAACAGACTTCAAACTTGTAACATCAATTACAAGTATAGCTAATTGCAGCACAGTCAGGGCTGCCTGATCTGACAGACACTCCCATGATTAGTTTTACCATGGATAATGGTGATCTCAAAAGACTCATTTTCACTGTTCTGAAGTGTCTCAATTCCTGAATGTTACTAGGCCAGTGCCATGTGTTCCTATACTACCGGTTCATAGAAGAAGGCCTGTATCTGCATGAATACTGAGTGCCTAAAAACCTGTCACAGACTTTCAGATAAGGAAAATCATCATACTCTGAGAACCTGGAAAAAGGAGAGGTAGCTCTTTCCCTGCTTTCTCTTGAACTTCCCCTTCTTGACTTCCATCACAGTGTTAATTTTTTGCTTTATCACAATTTGGACCAAGCAACATAAACTGTACAAGTTTTTCTTGAATTTTTTGACTGGTCTATGAAGGATCAATGAAGTCATCTGCTGGAATCTTGTCCTTGATAACAAAGAAATATTATGACCTCTGTCTTTATCATGCAATGTGCTACATGCTGTAAATATTAAACTTATTTTATATAATTCAGTGTACAGAAGGTACTCTTGAAATGATGCAAATACCAACACTGCTCCAAATACAACTCAAGCATTTGCATACTTTGTGATTATGCCCTTCCAGTGCACATTAGGGTTAAGTATTGGGGATAAACCAGACTGAAGTAAGTGTGGTTCTCTGCAAAAGCAAATTGGGGAGGATAAATAAAAAACACATAAAACGATGTCAGTGAGGGACACAAGTGCAAATTTTCTCCTGAGCAGGTAATCAAATCAGAACTTAAGTGAGTATGAAAAAAGGCATTTAGCAAGGTCCTTTTGCAAGAAACTCATTAAGGAACCACACGCTGACAATCAAAATCTGTTGCTGAAACCTGATCCAGCTCACAGATATGTCTTGTCACTGGAATCAGGGTATTTAGCATAAACTGTGTTGGCTCAAGAAAACTCACTGCAAATCACTGCCATATTTACAAGGTAAGTTCTGTGATGGATGGCATACAGCAGAGTTTCTCCTTGATTCATATAAGCCTTTACAATGACAAGCATTTGAATCGTCTCAGTTATGACTCGAACATCGTGGCTTGTCAAGGCCTCAGCCAAGGCTGGGAAGTTATGAAGGTCATCACAAACTCCATCACTACCTTCAGCAAGGGAAGTGTTCCTCACTAGTTTGTCCTGCAACAAGCCTTCACTGTGCTTACACTGATGATACTTGTTCAGATTGCCTACATCTGCCAGAGGCAAGCCAAGTCTCCTGATACTGCAGAGGAGCAGAGGCACCTAGGAACATTGCTCACATTTGGTAAGTACAGGACTAGCATGCAAACTGTTTCTCTTAGTATCTTCTCTAGACAACTGTCCTGCAAAGACATCACAAACGGTGCCACGTACTGTTTTTGATCCTATCTCCAAGATCCTTCCACACACATTCCTTTTCCATGTTTGATTCCTCTCCCAGCTACCACTGGCTCATCCCATTTATAAATGGGATAAGTTAAAATGCCTTATCAACCCTATCATAAACTAGTCATTTCTAAATTGTAGAAATCAGCACTTGGCCCTAAATAAATTATAAGTTCAAATTTAATCCAACATAAAATGCCAAGAATTGATTGTCAAAAACTTCTGTCTCTTAACACCTACCTTGAGGAATACACCTTCTACTCCAATCAGACCTTCTTCCTCCTAAGTTTTACATAGGCACATGTGTAAGTCACACAGTGTGACAAATGTGACAAGTTAGTGGGGGCTGAAGGTCTGCAGTTGGCCGACAACAATGGGAACATAAATTAGGTGTCCAGAATTGCATTTATGTTCAGAAATCAACTACACACACATGCATATAACAATCTGGTCAGGCAGGCCTTCTAGTACCCTTCATTTTCTCTAGGCAAGGTTTTGATCCTGTGACTTCAATAGTCAAGACAAAACACAGCTGGTTTTAGTGACAAATAGCCTGACCAAGCCTCTGCTTTAGCCATCTGTGCATATTTCAGTTAATCCCACTTTCAGAATTAAACTACTTAGAGTCACTGGAACACATAGGACTGTGCATCAAAAAGCTATAGAACTTGAAACACATAGAAAGAGAACAGCATCTTCAGCTTTTTGGAAAATGCTTTAGAAGTCTTAAAAATGCTAATGCTAAAGAGAAAACTTGTCTCTTCTTGGGCTCCAGGCCAAAACAATGATGTGTATTTAGTATGAAAGTAACACATTTGCCATTTAAAGTCTTATTACCATCTTAATTCCAAACCAATTATGAAAAAATAAATTTTATTAGTGAAGGTTTAAAATCCATAATAGCCCACTTAGAAAACATAATAGTTGTTAGGAGAAATGTACCCTATATACTTTGATGGATTAGTCTCTTTAGTCCCCCTCAGCTTTTGCAATTATGGAGACGTTAATGTGAAATTCACTCTTGAAGACTCTTGAGGAATGCCAAGAGAGTTGTGTGACTTGAAATGGTGGTGACAACACTAACTTACTGCAAATACTAGCATAGAATATTTTATCTAGTGGTGAATTGAGATGAGCTGAAGTGAACTGTCTGGAAAGCTTTATTAAGTCATGCAATTATACCAATAGTTAATACTATATTTTGGGGGGAAATTAAAGAATTTCCTAAAAGATCAGTTCTACCAGCCAAGCCTGAAGAGATTCTTTATATTCCAGCATTCACCAAAGCAGACTTATATACCTGAATGTATACAGCTTAGTTGCCTGTAAGCTTGACTATTTTTTTGTCTCCAACAGGTGGCCTTGTCTCTCTGTTGCATAGAACTCAATGTGAAAAGATATCATCAGATTGTTATCACTACACCATTTCTCATCTTCAGCCAGCTAAACAAACTTTAAGTAAGGGAACACAATGGGAATACCCTATTGATATGGGCATGTATCCTGTAGAAAGTGGAGAGGTCCCTGAAGGCTCCTGCTTGCACCCACTCTGTCTCCTGTGGCTCTCAGGAGTGCTCTGCAGAAATCTCTGCTTCCCCTGGGTCTCAATAGCGTAGAATGGGGATTGTATGGCAGCGCATTCAAGCCACTATACCCTGCACACCTACAGCTCATTCAGCCTCTTCAGTCCCTTGGAAAACACTGCACATGGAGATGTTTGGTAGCAGTCACTAATTGGTTTGCAGTCTTGGCAGGACTCCACTTAACAAGAGGATAGACACTTTTACTGTCAGCAAGGTCATATATTGTCTACACAGGTCTTTAGTATGTCCTTTAACAGCACAATAATCCACTTGTAGCTATATGCTAAAATGTGCTAGCACTCTATTACAGGCCAGAGTACAAATTCATGAAAGGGTAAGAACAACCTTGAAGAAGACGTCCTTATAAACATAAATGAATTTTTCCCTTGATCTTCTAAAATCTGCTCCTCGGGCATTTAAGTCTATACCCATTCAGTAATTTTTGTCAAAGCCAAGTATTCATAATGCAGTGATTTTCTTTTGCACAGCTGAAGAAAACCTCACAGGCAATTTTTCATGCATAAAAGAAATCAGGTGTTTTCTCCACTGATAATATAAACAATATCCTTTTCACTCTCCTTTTGTGAATTTAGCCTTGGGGTATTTTGATATGCAGATAGATGAGGACTTTTGCTACAGTCTTTCATTCCCAGGTGGGTGGTATTTTCTGTAGTGTTATTACCACCTGTATAAATAGCAGCGCTACTGCTGGTGTAATGTGAACTACTGTGGATGTATATGCTCAAAGCACAATTGGATAGTTCTTGTTTTCACCTGGCATTTGGTAAATAGATTCAGCAGCCTCAATGCTTCAGAACATTGCCCTAATTTGCAACAAATAAAGAACACTGCATAAAACCTGGCATCCCATGTAAAACATCCTATAATTGCTGGCAGAAGGGGGACAGACACCACAGTACTTCACCTTCAAATATCCCCTAACCACTTTTATTACATAAACTCTTAGGCTTGACCAAGAGCATTCCTGCAGCACTGTGTTTCTCTGATGAAATTAGGGAGGAATGTATCCCTGCAGCACTGTGTTTCTCTGATGAAATTAGGGAGGAATGTATCCTAGCAAATATACCGATCCAGAATAAAAAAGTATTTACAATGTTTTAGCACTCCTTTGATTGTATATCCACTAGGAAAATAAAAAATTGCTTTGGCTTGGTTTGGTGGGCATGCTTGTTACATAATTAATGAACTATGATCTCATGTTAATATTTATAAGGACAATAATTCCAGAATAACAAAAGTTGTAGTCAATAAACATGAGCTCTGAAGACTATAAAGGGAAACATACATTCTTACACACAGATATATTCGTAAAAGGAATTGTGCGATGTTTCACAGAGGTCCACAGACAAAGAGATATGTCCTCATGCCCCTAAAGTAACATTGTATCCTTAGAAAACTAGTGATACAATATCATCACAGCAGTCTTTATCTTTATAATGTCATTAAGGAATGAAATTGTTGATTTTCTCTTTTCTCCTCGCATCCCTTTAAAGCAGCAAAATCTTTCTGTCATAAAAGTATTAAAAGCAGCAAACTCATTGAAAGCAGCTAACTTAGTATCCAATCTTAAAATGTTAGGGTATGTACTTACATGGTATGTCAACTCTCAACTTTCATTTCTCCCTCTTCTTTCAAGTTTATTGAATACTCACTGCAGAATATGATAATTTCTTACAAGGTATCGCCTTCCCTGATGGTTCGTTTCTTCACCAAATGAAGTCAAAGATTTGGGATGCAAGTCCAATCTGCTGTTGAAAAGGCGATTTTGTATCTGAGATCCAAATACTATTTTTCACTTTGACTGAGCAAAATGCGTCAATTTTTCAGTGCTATGACCAGTCAATAAATTCTCCCAAAAGCGACATTTTAACTGATTAAGCTCTTATAGTCTTCATGTCATTTTGAATATTAATACTCAAAATTAAGAAGCCTGATTGCTATCTCTTCATCATACTTACAAGTTTACTGAACTTATTCCAAAATATTAAAATTAATGTAATTTTAAAAGTGATTAAAGAAGTTTCACACTGGGAGAAAGACACTTGAAACTTCAATTCTGCCTGTGTGTTTGCATCCACCATGATTGAAAATTTTTATAATTCAGCATTTTCATTATATAACAACAATTAATATTCTCTTTTTTTAGGAATGCAAGTCATAAATTTACAGGGTTTTTTTTCAGTTTTAATTACAAACAAAAATCTTTTATAGATCATAGAATTATAGAATCACAGAATAGTTAGGGCTGGAAAGGACCTTAAGATCATCTAGTTCCAACCCCCCTTAGCATGAGCATGGATGCCTCCCACTAAACCATGCCACCCAAGGCTCTGTCCAACCTGGACATCATCAACGCCAGGGATGGAGCATTCACAACTTCCCTGGGCAGCACTGGATATGCTTCACCATTCTCACAGTAAAGAATTTCTTCCTTATACCCAGTCTAAACTTCCCCTGTTTAAGTTTGAACCTGTTACCCCTTGTCCTACCACTACAGTCCCTAATGAAAAGTCCCTATCCAGCACCCTTATAGGCCCCCTTCAGATACCGGAAGGCTGCTATGAGGTCTTCAAGCAGCCTTCTCTTCTCCAGGCTGAACAGCCCCAACTATGGCAGCCTGTCTTCATATGTGAGATGCTCCAGACCCCTTATTATCCTCGTGTCCTTCCTCTGGACTTGTTCCAACAGTTCCATGTCCTTTTTATGTTGAGGACACCAGAACTGCACACAATACTCCAAG
>JANRGW010015831.1:0-15195 GCA_024733675.1 Psilopsiagon aymara
GGAGGGCACAGGGATATACAAGTGGGGGGAGTCTGGAGTGGGGAATGAGGCATATTGAGGGAGGGAGGCTGGTCTGGGGTGGGGAGCGAAGGGTATGTTGGGAAAGGGAGGGCAGGAGGGATGTCAAGGGGCAGCCTGACCTTGGAGCAAGGGGCAGGAAAGCAAACAGGATATTTTGGGAGGAAGCATGGTGTTAGGGAGGAATGGAGTGGGGGAGAGCTTGGTTGGAGGGCTGGAGGTTATAATGGTCATCTGGGGAGGAAGAGTCTGATGCTTGAAGAGAGGGATAGTGTGTTAAATCTAGGCCTAGGAGGGGAGAAGAAAGGCATAGGTGATGATGGGGGCTGGTGACACAACATGCTGTGAGAGGGATGAAGATGGTGGGGTAGGAGGGTATGGACGCAGCCTGAGTATTGTGTTACTGTTATTTTCCAGTCCCTGTGGCACTTAAATAAAGAGTTAGTATTTACCTGGGGGGTGGCAGTGTAGCTTTGGCACTAGCAGGTGTAATGCACATGTATATTGCTGTTGGGGACACCTTGGTAATCAGTGCCCTAGGATCATGGAGATTCCACTGTATAAAGAAGCAAGGCTAAACAAATACGTTAAGGCTAAAAGAGTCTGAGGATTAAAAGAGTGGCCTACGGTGAGGTGTCTTAGCTTGAATGTGCAATTACTCTTGGTTATGTCACCTCAGTTGCAGCTTTCAGCAAGTGAGAGTGTAGGTAGAGGAGGCGGGATCTGTTTGCATCCATCTCTAAACATATCCTGAAAACTCATCTGAGCTGGAATTGCTGTAGGTGAGCGCTTCCTTCTGTCCCCACCTCCGTGTTTCTCCTGTAGCCGTGCTTAGAGGATTGAGTAGTGAGCTGGCTGCTGAGCTGGCCCCAGGGTAAGTCCTGCAGAAAGAAAAACAAGTCATTGAGTCTGTACTTTTGAGCTTGTACTTTCAGCTCTGTACCAGTGCTGGAACAGCAAATCTGTCGAGCTATGCAGTAGAGAGAAGGGAAGGAGTGGGACTGCAGCAGTCCTGACATAGTTTAAGCTCCTATTGAAGTGTTCTTTGAGTGAAAATTGTGACATCCGGTTGCATGATTAAGAAAGTTAACTGGTAGCAGTATGAACCAAAGGAGTTATCATGTCTGACAGTGAACGTTTTCACACAAACAGAAGGGGCAGCTGTTTGTATGAGCATATGGTGAGCTGGATCAGGAAACTAAAACAGAGAAGAAGGTGCCTTCTCTTCCTTCCCCCTCCCCAGTAATATTTTCTTTGTATCTGTCTTCTGATCCATTTTGCTGTGTGGGAGCATGAATACTTGTACCAGCAGAGAATGGGCCTCAAATGAGCCATGAGAGGTCTAGCGGTGATCTGTCAGGTCTGACTAAAGATAAAGCAGCTTAAACAGCTCTGTAATTAAATCGAAGTTCTCCAACATCAAGGCCTGGTAAGGATATTCCTGCTCATAGGCATGTTACAGTTAACCCATTTGTGCAGTGAGGGGATAGGGGGAAAGCTTCCTCTTTTTATTTCTTGGAGAAGAAAAACAAACCTAAAAATCCAGTGTGTTTTCCTGATCTGTCTTGTGTTGTGGCCCCATAATCAGTTGCATGTTGTCACAAACCCAGGATGGGGTGGGAACCTTCTTGACCAATGCCACGCTGTACTGCAAAAGGTCTGCATCAGTTTTTTACACTGCCTTCTCTGCAGATTGAAAGTTTTCTTGTGTTTTTGTTGACAGTGTTTAGCTTGTTTTGCCAGAGTCATCTAAAGCTCCAGAAATCTTGCTGCCACATAAAGAGGGGGAAGCACTTGCCTTCCTTTGCCTCCAGACATGTAACTGTACTCCCTTCTTTGCGTATTGGACCTCATCTCTCCTTGAGCAGGACTGATTCATTCACTAAGCCAGAAGAAATTACTACCCTGCTTTTAGCTGGGGTAATTTTCAGCTGCATTAATGAATGGAATTGATTTATTAAGCAGGGTTTGACGAGCACCATGGCCGGTGTAAGGTAAAGAGTGAAAGGGTGCAGTGGGGACTGCGAAGGAGGAAGCAGAAGCCTTGCACATTAAATAGCTTGGCAGGGAAAGAACAGTCCTGAATTAAGAGAGTCATCGCTAAATTCATTCTTTGCTGGACTTTAAGCTGTGCTTGAAAGCCTTGTATTTATAAAAGATATACCACAGTTGGACAGCACAAATGTTCAGTCTTTTTCTCTATTATGCAGTTCACATGAGGATATGAACTTACATTATCGTTATATCAGTGTATGTTTAGAGTATTTCTTGTACTACTTAGTCCCAGTCCTTTGTAGAGCTCAGCAACAGAAAATAGCACTTCATTTTTCTGTGTCAGGCCTGTAAAATCTCTTCTGCTTGTTTGTTCCTCCTCTTGCCACAAGCTAATAACTAAGGAAAGTAGATGAAAAAATTTCCTTTCGCAGAGGCTTTTGTGGAAATGAATGAGAGAAAATAGATGAGAATAAATTACTAGAGGTCGTCTGTGAAAAAATGTGGTTAGGGACAGTTATAATCCAGAGTCCAAACTCCTAACAGCTACAACTCATATCTCTTAAACATTATGCTACTCTTCAGCAAGTGGGAAACTGATGGAGCCAAATTAAGTGGAGCTAGTATTTGGTGAGTAAAATACTTGTTTTCAGTAAATAGCTGTAAAAAAATCTTTGCAGTAATGGGTTTGTTTTTTTTTTTTAGTAGCTGTGATTGATTATTTTTTTTAGTTGGAAAAAAACTCAATCTTCAGACATTATACTGCCACTGTCTTTACTTTTGCTCTAGTACAAACTGATTGCTTTAGCGAAAGTAGGTTTTATATCTAAATTGAATTGTCCTGCAGAGCAGCCAAAAGGAATGCCTATTTCATAATTGAGACTGTTCGTGTTACACAAGCTGAGTGTCCGAATGGGGAAGTCTTTGAGACCCACTTAAAAAAAATTGAAACAAATTCCAAAGTTAAAAGTTGCTTAACACCTCTACCCCCAAAACAACCTGCAGATCATCTCCCATAAACCTTATAATCCCACTTCTCCCAAACCACCTGCCATGCTATCTTAAGGAAACTTTATTGAGTTTTCAAAGGACATTAGTTTTTTGTACTTTGTTCTATCTGTACTTCTTTAGATCAGCCAAAGCTAATGTGGAGGTGTAGTCTTGTATTTTCAAAGTTGAATTTAGACTTAAAGAAATTCACAGAAGTGGGGATAAGAATGATTTCATGAGGAAACTGCATGAAGCTGGGAAAAAGGAGAGACTGGAATAGTGGCTTTGAGTTGTCTTGGCTTCTGTTTTGCAGGACTTGTTAATTTTACACAGCAGATCTGCCATTCATCAGATGTTAGGGCAAGATCTTCTGTTTCCTGAGGGTTTGCAGGTTTTAGGCACTTTTTGATGATGGTGTGTGTTTTGCAGTAGGTGAATACATTTGTTCATTACTCTGAAGTCTTTGTAGTCTGTCAGAGGAATTTGGATCTGGTGGTAACATTTCCTTTTAATCTAAGTAAGGTAAAATCATCTGTTTGCAGTGAAGGTAATTCTTCTACATTTTTGCCCGTGGGATGACAAGAACCATTTGTGTCAATCACCTTTTCTTTCTTCTAGTCTGATCATCTGTTTCTTTCACTTAATTTAAAAGCCAGGCTCCCTCCCTGCCTCTCTAACAGAGCTTCTGTCCTGCCCTTCTCCTCTCGAGGCCTTTCCCTCTTCACCAGCAGCCATGGATCAGTGTGAGCACTGGCCCCTTCCTGGGTCACACTGGCTGTTATTTTACTCCTGGCTCTGCCTCCAGATGCCTCTCTTCCAGACGGATCTGCTAGCATAGAGGAACAACAGGCCTAAGGAAGCATGGATGCCAGGGATTCCAGTTGGTCTGTTTCATGTGTCCTCTGCACTGGGGCATAGTTCAGCCAATTATTTAGCAGAACAGGTCTAACCTGAGCCTGCTGTATCAGCACGTTTTTGTGGTCCTCAGGGCTTGCTGTATTTTATTGATTTCTTTCACTTACTCTCTTCTTGTACCCTTTTCGTATTCATTTTAGCTTCACTTTGGACACTACAAATGCTGGGAACTCACTTTAGATGTGAGAAGGCTGTATGGGCCAAATAGGCCAGAAGTGATGGGTATATGAAAATGTGGTTTTTGTTTGTGCTGCAAACCATTGTGTATTTGGAAGGAGGGTGGAGAGACCAGGAAAGGGTGTTGAATATGCTTCTGTATGCCAGCTTGGATCTCTGGGATAGGCTGTCAAGAAGCTCCCTTCTGTCAGAACTTCGTACCTGAAGTTGTGGTGATGGTGGTGTGCGATTGCATTGAATTGGAATATGTGATCGTCTTAAGTACTGTGTAGTGTCCTCTGTGCTGTGTTACGAGTGACATGTAGGTCAGTTGTGTTCTTCTCTTTAGGTTCTTCTGGAAACTGGGTTAAATATGATCAAAATTAGCTTAAGTGTTCCTACAGTAAGAACCAGGCTGTGACATTTTCATTCCAGGCTATGGTTATTCTGCTCTGTTCAGGGGGCTTTTGGTCCAGACCAGTAAAATTCTTTCATAAATTTAAAGTAAACAAAGTTGCTGAGATGCTGAGAATTTTAAAAGGGGGAGTTAATGAGTTCAGATGGACTGAAGAATTTATTTTCAAAGATGCAAGGAGTAACCTGGAGCTTGCAACACAGTCATGGTAGAAATCAGGGGAAGGCCAAGCCTTGGCTGACAGTGCAAAGATCTTGATATAAAGGCACTACAAATACTGGGAGCCACCACAAATTGTTAAGGTGACTGTTCAGCAGGGGGACATAAATCTGTTCTGTTGAGTTTGTTCTTCTGTTGAGTGCAAGAATTTTGGGGTAGGGGGAAAATCATAGAATTATTGAATAGTTTGGGCTGGAAGGGACCTTTAAAGCTCACCCAGTTCCAACCTCCTGCCATTGGCAGGGACACCTTCCACTAGAGCAGCTTGCTCCAAGCCCCATCCAGCCTGGCCTTGAACAGTGCCAGGGATGGGGCAGCCACAGCTTCTCTGGGCAACCTGTGCCATTGTTTCACTGCCCTAATGATACTGAGTAGACATTTCAAAGGGAATGAAAAATAGCATTCTACTAATGTAAATACAAGGGAGACAAGTGGTGAAGATAAGTCGTCATGGAATGAGTAATGCCCGGATTGAAGGTAGTTTAGGTGTCATTCAGAGAGTGCCTGAGTACTGTTCATTTCTGGTTTTTAGTTGGGTGCCTGATACAGAAAACTTAAAAAGCCAAACCAAGACAACTCAACTGCCTGACAGTGATCCTCATGTAGCATCTCACAAGGGATGGAAGAAGTCAGAGAGCAGGAAGAGGCACATGCTCTTCCTCACAGCATCCAGGAACTGATTTATGAAACTAAAAAATCTGGAAGCCAGATTTCAAAATCTGTGAAATCAAGGAAGGACCAACTAACTGAGGAACAGTGAATCTGGATGTTTAGGAGGAGGCAGGAGAAACAAATTGCTGACTTGAACAAGTGTCTTTCGTAACCCAGATGTTTCCTGGAGGCATTTTGAGATACGGTTACTCGAAAGGGTGTGAAAATGGGTTTTATACAGCAACGGAATAATGTTCTTGTAAAATTTATGTAAAATTTCAAATGGTTATAAAAGAACATACAAATTATTGAATATAAATATGAAAGAAATCTGACATCAGTCTGTAGTTCTGCCTGCTGCCAAGTTATTGAGGCATTTTCTTAACTGGTTTAAATACTGGGGATTGCTTCAATTTTAATAAGCAAATGGAACTTAAGTTATCAAAACTGAAGTTATAAAAATTTCCTTGGCTTTTTAGTGACTTGCAGATTATGTATTATGTAAACCATCTATACAGCATTATTGATTGTCTCTAAATATGCATTTTAAAGGTGCCTAAATGTGCCAGATAGTCACCCTTCTAAATGTCACTGAACTCTGCCTTCCTGGAGATCTGACCAGGTGTCTGAATGCTTCTGTAGTTTTTTTTTTCTTTACTTTCTTTTTTTTTGTTCTTTTTATTCTTTTTCATTTTGTAAGATTTTATTGTGATCGGCTTTGAGTGTTATGTTGCCCAACATAAGAAGGACATGGACCTGTTGGACCGAGTCCGGAGGATGCCACAGAGATGCTCTGAGGGCTGAAGCACCTGTGCTCCAGAGACAGGCTGGGAGAGCTGGTCTTTTTCAGCCTGGAGAAGGCTCTGAAGAGGCCTTAGAGCAGCTCCCAGTGCCTAAAGAGGTTACAAGAAATCTGGAGAGGGGCTTTGTACAAAGGCATGTAGAGATAGGACAAGGGGGAAATGGCTTTAAACCCAAAGAGGGGAGATTTAGATTAGATAATAGAAATAAATTCTTCCCTGTGAGGGTGGGGAAGCGCTGGCAGAGGTTGCCCAGAGAAGCTGTGGCTGCCCCATCCCCATCAGTGTTCAAGGCGAAGTTGGATGGGGCTTGAAGCAGCCTGGTCTAATGGAAAGTGACCATGCCTGTGGCAGGGGGTTGGAACTGGGTGAGCTTTAAGGTGTCTTCTGACCAAAACCATACTGTGATTCTGTGATTTTTAGCTGGCTGTTGTGAAGGAATGAGAGAGAATGAGTGGTTTTTCATTTGTTTTTTTTTTTTTTTTTTTCTCCAGTTCCTAGCAATCAGTGCTTTATGTGTTGGCTAATTTCACCAAAGTTGATGGAGGGGTAGTGTTCTTAAAGGCTAGGTGCAAACTTAGGAAATGGTAGTTTGATGGAGGAGGAAGAAGAAAAATGCCATACACAAAATGGAAGTTAGTACAAGGTCAGTGGTTTTTAGCCTGCCGCATAACCTGTCTGTGTGCGTTTGACAGGCAATTAGTATGTTCATTAAGTGGAACCATCCTTTGTGCACGATGCTGCCTCTGGAATAGCTGGTTCAGGGACGTGGGTGAAGACTGACTATACTGGAGGTGAAGCTCAGGTTGTTGCAGTTGGATGATGAGTTACTTGTAGGCATTACATGACACATGGTGAAATAATCAGGCCTGGCTGGTGCCTCTGGTCGTGGGAAAGCTTGGCTTTGTGTCATGTTCCTTTTCTGCTAGAACACAGATAGCCTAGCTTGAGGTCTTGCATTAGACTATGTAGCTGTGCTTCATGGATGGGTTTGGAAACACATACATTCATTCCATGTTTAGGACAGAATAATTTAATTGTGAGTTCTTAGTTCGACAGGGCTGAAAGTTTGTATATGAATACTAAATTAAAAAAAAAAGACTTCAGTAATGCTTTTGTGCAGCCTTATGGTATCCTCAATCTGGTGAGCTGATTTTTCATAGTTGTGTTTTCATAGCGGCAAGTCTAAATGCAGTTGTGTCAGTTCTGTAGGTAATGCTAGAAGATATTTTCTCTTTGTATTTCTCTTTGTAGTTTTACTGAGTAGGCTTTTTTAAATAGTGCAGACATAAAAATAGGGTAAGCCTTAGAGCTCAAACCATGAGCAGTATGTATTCTTGGAGTGACTCGTGGGTAACTTCAGGACTTGTTTGCATTTGATGGAGGGGTGATCTCCTCCTTCCAGCTCCCTTCCATATAAAAGTCTGAACTCCAAGTTTCTTCCTTCTGCCCTCATTTCTATTCACATGAAACCAGTCTTAGAGATGTAGTAGCCTCTTTCTCACGGGTTTTCCACCTATGATAAATATAATTCGATAGCAATTTTTTTTTTATTAATTAGTTTTTCATATATATGAATATTCTGCATCTATATTTCAAGATGCCTCATCCCTGGAAGTACTCAAGGCTAGGTTAGATGTGGCTTGGAGTGGAAGGTGTCCCTGCCCATGGCAAGGGGGGCTTGGAACTAGATGGTCTTTGAGGTCCCTTTCAACCCATTCTGTGATTCTGTGGTAGTGGCCAAAGTGTTTTTAGGGAAAATTGAATCAGAGCTTGTTTTAGGCTGTCACATGAATGGTGTGCTTGCCACTGGAGAGTAAAATCTGTTGTCAGTTTACATTGGGTTGATGAACAGGAAAAGGAGAAATCTTCCAATCCGGGCTAAGAGCATAAAAGATAATTGTTTAGGAACTGGTGCTTGTATATTACAGGATTTTGGAGGACAGGTTTGTGGTCATGTCTTTTGCTGTGATATGTGCCAGGTGTCAGTCCTGCTGTTGGTTCCCTTTGTTTGTAAGCAACAGGGGGCTGGGGTTGCCTTCAGAAGCTGCTTAGCACTGCCAGGCCTGCATAAAGGGCTAATGGAGTTTGGGGTTTCAGATTTTAAACACTGAGTGCAGAAGTGAGGAAAGGAGTTCTTTGTCTTAAAAATAAGTCAGAGTCTGTTTGCAGTTTTCCCACAGTGGTAATGGGACACTGGGCAGTGCTGAATCACTCCTCAAGTGTGGAAAGCAAAGCTTCTTTCCCCATGCATGACTTACCTTATTCAGGAGGTTTTACCTGACCACATTCTTAGAGCCAAATTAATTGTGTTTGGGGTCAGAAATATTTCTCTGGAAGTCAGGCTGGCAGGTGCTTAACCCCCCTCTCCTTCCTGTGTGTGTGTAGGGCACAGATGTCACCCAAGGACAGATGGTTAAATCCCATCGATTTCTCACTTGGAGATGTTATTAAAGAGTCATGTATTTGTCTTGTCTGACTGTAGCATGTCAAAATTTGGTTGTCTGAGGACTGCAGTGTTGTGACCTGTCTTAATTTCATCCAGATGCACAACACAATTAACCCTCATAAGTATAATATCCAGTCATGCTATCCCTGGTTCAGAGATTTTTTGGGGCAGTCTTCCCCTGTTTGTGAAGGGTAACAGGCAGAACAAGCACTACAGACTCAGAGGGAGAGGCAGCACAGGAAGTGGATTGTGCTTTTCTGTGCCATGAATTCATGGTCTTAGAGTGGTGTGGGAAGTGTGTCGCTCCTGTCCCTGGATTTCAGTTTCGTGTGGTAGCACTGTCTCCCACAGCAGCACTCCAGTTTTGTTGTGTACGTGCTGCACTATCATACTAGAACTGAAAACCTACAGCAACTGGTAAGCACCAAATAATTTTTAAGATTGTTGTCACTTCATCTGATAGTGAAACTAAGATATGGAGAAGGGTGACAAGAAGAATGGGAGGTATGGAGCTGATTTTGGCCAGTCTTGGATCCATTATCATCAAGTGTTTGGATCAGTGAGCTGCATCAGGATAGCAGTACTGTCCTTTCCAACCAACCAATTCTATGATTCTGATAGTGAATAACACCCGAAACTATTTGCAGTTATCCTGATACAGACCACCCTGAGGTGCCTATATAGACATGTCCTAGGATTTGCATGTGCCTTTTACCTGAAGAGCTGAGACCTTGATGTCAGTGAGATGTTCCTTTCTGTCTGACTCTAGAGGGAGCCTCAAGTAATTTTCAGACCTTCTGCTACATCTGTTAGCATCTTTGTAGAAAGCAGTATTTTGCCAAGGAAGTATCTACTAGATGTCTTGATTCCCTCTGCTTCCATGCTGCTCTCTGCTAGCAACATCTGCTGCCAAACCTTGAATAGTGCGTTTGCTGTTAGAATTTGGCATTCATCACCGTGTCCTCCTGGTTCACTCGAGTGAGGTGTATCTGAGTTGGTAACATCTAAAACTTGGGGAAGAAGCTACAGAAGTAAATTTTTAACTTTGATTTGACATTAATGTTTTCCTGTTACACGAGGGTTGCTTGTCTGAGGAGGAAGGCTTCAGGTGTAAGGTCTCTGTTCTTAAAACAAAATGTTTTGTTCCAGATGTTCAGGACCTTTGTGCAATAGGCAGGATAGAGCTGTGGAGATAGCAGCTGGTGTTCTGGTGTTTAGACTGCAAGAAGAGTCTGCTTCAACAGAAAGCTTCTCTGGATTGCTTTGTTGCCTACTCCATATGGTTTAAGCAGCCTTGACGCTTGATTCAGTAATGTGTAAATCTGGTTTGGGAGATTTGTTCATGCATGTACTTCTTAATCCTTAGCTCAAGCTTCATTCTGAAAACAGGTTTTGGCAGAACTTCCCTGGGGTGGGTTTTAGAACAGTCCTTGGCCCATCTCTGAGCGTAGAACGTCTACTTGCTATTCCGTCTGAGTGGAGAGTGTTTCAGAACAGGTCCCTCTCCATGTTTTTAAATTGAGGAACCAGGACTCTGAGAGATATTGCCAATAACAATTTGACCGGATGTCTTTTGATCTTCTCATCAGCACCAGTAGCATGAAGCTTGCTCTGTTTGGAACCTCTCTAGTTCTGAGCATTGACTGACAGCTCCTGCAAGTTCCTCCTTGGGACATCAGTTCAGATAAATATAATAATGCTTTTAAAAAGAATTAAAAAACCCAATAAAATTTATTTCATGATGAAACCAAAGTATAATTTTGTGGAGTCACAGGAGCACACAGGTCAGAGAGATCTTGGGAGCCGGTGTGATCCACCACACAGCTCACAGCTGGATGAGGTAGGTCACTTATGGCCTTTTCTAGTTATGTTTTGAGGATCTCCAGTGATGGAGAGTCCATGGTCGCTTTGGGTGATCTGCTCCAATATTCAGCCACCCTCAAGTGAAAATTTTTCTTCTGTAGGTCTAATCTGAGTTTCTCATACTTGAACTCTTCTGTTGTCTTTTGTCTTACCCCTGGGTACCTCTGAGCAGAGCCTGGTTCTCTACACCTTCCTATTAGATAGTTGCAGACGAGAGCCTGAGAACCTTTAGTGTTTGAGTCATTAACTGCTCTTCGTAGAATATGGGCCATACATTCAACTCACCAAAGAGAACAGTTATTTTTTAGACCTAGTCCATTTTCTGCTGTAGGCGGTTTTTTAGGGATAACATACCATTTCTGTTAATGTTGTCAGGAGTGTGGTGTTCTTCCAGAGAATGGTGAATGGGTTTTAATGAGGATTTGCAGTTGGTTAATTAGAATAGAAGACTTTTAGAAATAAATCATCACTTCATAGACACTGTGTAGGGCCTGTGTTTGGATTACTTTAGCAATACTCTGACCTTAATTATGTGATAGTCTAGTTGTTTGGAGGACAAAACTCAGTGTCAATTTATGACATCTTAAAGGTTCTGATATCTGGCAGACAACATTTCTGACTATTAGGGCCAGTGGTAACAAGGTAATAAAATTCCTCCAATACTTCCCATTCAGAATCACTCAGTGTATTTCCTGGTAGAAATATTAGAATAGCTGGACCAAGTTCAAAGGAAATCTTTGTGTTATTGTTCATAAACCCAGCAAAATTAAGAGGCTTTGATTTACTACTTCGGTGGGCAATGTGTCCTGGGTTCTCGTTTTCCTTTTGTATTTCTCTTTACAATGTGCAAAAAAAGAGCTGAACTGCATTAAAGTTTGTCCCCCCCTTTTTGTTTTGTTTCTTCTTCCCTCCTCCCTCAGATTGCAGCAATTCTCAGGAAACGAAAACTTGACTATTATTTGTACAAACTGCTACCTGAGATCTTGCAATCAACTTCCTTTCTGACAGCAAATGGGACCTTGTATATTGCTTGCTTTTGCATTCTAAGGTTGGTATACTGTCCTAAAAATGTAATAGGAAAGCTATTTTTGATGCAACTTTTCAATTTATGTAATATTTTGTCTTTGCTTATATAATAGGCTTGTTTGTATTGAGTAGGAGTAAGAAAAGCACCAGCTGTGCATCCACTTGATTTCTGGTCTTACCACTTGAACTGAGAAGGCCTAATCTTTCTCTCCTAGAAAGAACTGATGTAATTTGATGCTTGCTTCTATTTTCCTGATGCAGGGGCTGTGATAACTTTGAATTATCCTAAACTTGATCCAGCCATCCAAGTCTGTGGTCATAAGTGAAGGAAATCCCAGCACAGCTTCTGGGGTTCTGCAAGATACAGACTTGCTCTGAAAAATGAGTATAAATGGCACTTCTATATTCTGAGTTCTTTCCGGTATATTTCAAGCAACTATAAAGATAGTTAAAAATGATATTTTCCTATTTATGAATATGATGATGCCCTAGATTTGAATGCATTTATTGTAGGAGATATTATACACAGACCTGAAAAATCTACTATAGGTATCAGTTTTTGAAAGTTAGTTGTTGATGCACTCCACAGCCCCTCTAAAAGTTAATGAAAGTCTTTATGCCCTGCTTCTGTATCTGTTTAGGGGTCTCTGAACTTTGTTTCAAAGCTGAGGGGAAAGGCTGAGGATGCATGGAATGCTTTTTAAGTCAATCATTTGCAAACTTCAGAGTGATTCTTTAAGTAACAAGGTCTAAAGGATATGAATCTTTCTAGCAATCTGAGGTGTGTTAATACTGATTTTTCTTTACTCCTCTGAGCTATACAGCATTCATACTTATTCTGCCATGTACTTGTCTTTAAGTCTGCCATGCCTTACTTCAGTGCTGTACTTGGATGTTACTCTCTAAATTAAGCTGGTGTGGTGGGTGTAAGTTTTACTGCTTTCAGTGGTTCCTCTAACTGAGGTATTGGCCATCTAGGAGAACTGTGAGTACGCCTGTACTAGGAAATGAAGCCAGTAAGGTATTAGTGTCTTGCTCTGAAGCCAGCTAGTGTGGCATGGCTTTTGCCTGTGTGTAGAATGGCTGTCTAAAGCTGTTCAGACCTCCAAACTGCTGGGGGGATGCAGCCTGGGTTATGGAAATGGTACCTAGTCCATAGAATCATAGAATGGTCTGGGTTGGAAGAGACCTTAAAGCTCATCTAGTTCCAGTCCCCTGCCACAGGCAAGGACTCTTTCCACTAGACCAGGTTGCTCAAAGCCCTGTCCAACCATGTGCCCTCCAGGTTGCCCTGAAACACTGTTAAGGTTGACCCAGGCCAAAACCCTGCAAAGGATGGTTCTGACAATTTAACGTGATAAGGGGTGTAGGTAACATGCTTATCCTGCTGTTGTTACAGCTGTGCAGCAGAGTGACCCTCAACATCCTGGGAAGTGTACATGCTTTACTTGTTACAAAGAGATGCCCATGAAGGGTTATCACCTGCAACAGAACCTCTGCTGGAGGGATCTCTGCAGACTGCCCACCACCTGCAAGTGCAGGACTTGCAAATAAAACCTGTCGTCTTATGGTTAGAGTGCTGATTGGAGCTGAGGAACTGAGATTACTACTAGAGGCAAAAGAAGACAGTGTTTAGACAGCCTTATGCATTGTATCTATTGAAGTACACAAATGTCCAGTTATAAGGGATATTTTGCAGCTTTTCTGACCAGAATAAAGTTTGGAGCCTCAGCAATTATGTGAGTAGGGTATTTAAGAGCTGTTAAATGCCTTTTCAGAAAATGATGGGTAACGATTATCAGAAGTCATACTTTCTAAATTTACTGGTGTCCTTTAAAGGATAAATATATATCTGATGAGGATCCGGTTGGTGCGTTACACATAAATTCCAAAATGACTTTGACAGGATTGCTTGCCAGGACTCATCAAGAATGAGGATCCTCTGTCTTCCAGGAATTAGTAAATGATTAGCAAGTAGTTAATGTATATGAAACAAAACAAGGGATAAATAATCTATTTTCATAATAGGAAGAGGTTGCCAGTGGTGTTCTTGATGTGTCCTTCATTTTGGATATACCTTGAGAATCTGGAAAGGGGGTGAAGTGTAATGTGGAGATTGTGTGAGATAATTTAGGTGACACAGAAATCTAAACCTGACTCTCTTCCCTTTCAGGAAGATCTGTTGATTAAAAACAATCATGACATTTGAGAGAGAAAAGTGCAGAGTAGCACATTGAGAGGAAAAAAATCAGCCTTGTCCTTACACAGGGATGGGCTTTAAACTGGCTGCTGTTGGTCAGGAAGTGTTTGGGGGTTGTCATGGACAGATTCATTGAACAAGTCAGTTCAGTACTTGAATATAGTCAAGGAGCTGAGTAAGTGTTATTTGGAGAGAAAAAGGGAGCAAGCCAGAAAGCTGTATAAATACATGACATCTTTACAGGCGCTGTATGCCTTTTTTTTGTTCTTTTTAAGAGCTTCTCTTTAGATCATGGTGTTGACAAGTCCTTCACTTGGAATGCAGTTAATACCAATGTTGTCTTGCAGCTTGAGCTGTATGAGTTTGCTTCTATCATCTACTTTTATGTCCATCATGGGGGATAGAAATAGATTTCACTCCTCTTTTTAACCAATCTGTGTGGGCCTTTTTACAGTTATTTATTTAATGCTTTGTTTGAACTTCTGTGATTCCTTGAACTTGTTGCTCTGTGGTGTGCACAGGCTTCCTTCAGTAGCCCCTGAGAGCAGATTTAATTGTATGTCATTTTCCAGTCCGGAATGTGATTTGGTGTAGTATGTTATAATCCATCAAAGGAATACCAATACCTCTATGGTGTTCTGCATAACTGTGGTCTGGGTATTCTGAACTTGATTTGCAGCCATGCAGAGAGATTGGCTGAGGCTGTGGAGACTTAAATGCTCTAAGTCTCATTCTAGACAGTGGTAATAGATTGGATGTTATATATTTGTATTATAGGATACACGCTGCATTTTTTGCACCTTTTTTCCTTGGAAGGTATGTTACGGAGGGAGTAGCAGTTACTCAAAAGCAACTCTGTCCCATGCAGTTTACTGATCTTATCCTCCTGCAGTTCTGCACCAGAGCAACATATTAAAGGCTTTGTAACTGGACATGTTAACTCACATTTACCTGCACAATTCCTGATTTGAGAAGGATTGCCTGTTCCCTTCTTCTGTAGCAACAAGCAGGAGATGTATTGGCAGGCATACAGGGTTTCCTGGGTAAAGTGACCTCTTTCTCTCTTTGTACCTTTACCAAAGTCCCAGTGAATCTTCAGTCACTGTGTGTACTGAAAATACATCTTAGTCACCCAGTAGCAATTAAAAGATCTCAGTATGAAATTTCATCATCAGTGAGAAGTGTGGCTTGTGCTAGTACATCATTTTGATGCTCTTGCAGTATTTCAGCTAGAGAAAACCACCAAAATTGAAATTGCTGCAAAGATTTTCAAGGATGTAAAATTTAAAGCAATAAAGCATGATTATTTGATATGCTTACCATTTCATAGGTGGGCAAAATGTCAAAACCTTCTAAATCCAATAGCAGCAGTGACTTAGGCTGTGGATAGATGTTCTCAGTCTAGAAGGGTTTACCAAACTCACTTAGAATCATAGAATCATAGAATAGTTAGGGTTGGAAAGGACCTTAAGCTCATCCAGTTCCAACCCCCCTGCCATGG
>JANRGW010015832.1:0-18925 GCA_024733675.1 Psilopsiagon aymara
TTGTATTTCCCTTGTCATTATTATTATTGGTGGTAGCAGCAGTGGTTTGTGTTATACCTTAGTTACTGAACTGTTCTAATCTCAATCTGTGGGAGTTGCATTCTTTCGATTCTCCTCCCCATCCCCCCGCGACTGGGGAAGAAAGAGGGGGGAGTGAGTGAGCAAACTGCGTGAGGGGCTTAAACCACAACACTGGTACAGAGCTAGTACAGGTCTTCAGCCTGAGAAAAATGCTGACAACACACCACCGTTTTAGCTGCTGCTAAGTTGTTGCTAAGTAGCACTTACCCTGACCAAGGACTTTTCAGTCTCTCATGCTCAGCCAGTAAGGAGGGGCACAAGAAGCCTGGAGGGAGCAAAGAAAGGACACCTGACCCAAACTGGCCAAAGGGGTATTCCATACCACAGAACATCACGCTCATTATATAAACTGGGGATAGTTAATCAGAAAGAGATGGACTGCTACGGGGGTTGGCCTGAGTGAGCAGCTGCATTGTGCATCACTAATGTTTACTGTGGTTTTTCCTTTTCACCTTTTAGTTTTATATTCCCTCCCCTTACTTCCAGTAAGTATTCCCCTTACTTACAGTATTATACTGTGCTTTAGTTACTGAACTGATCTTATCTCAACCTGTGTGTTTTATACTGTTTTGATTCTCCTCACCATCCCGCTTAGGGTGGAAGGAAGGCTGAGTGGTGCTGTTACCATCTGGATGTAAACCACAGAACTAGGGAACTCAAACTCAAATGCTGTATTAAGGAAATGGGAACTTGGAACTGTGGAAAGTGATGATATTTTCTACTAATAAAACCCCAGCATTTCTAAGTTCTATACAAAGCAAGTGTGCTGCATGCAAAAAGAATAGAACTTCTTCAAAGAATTAAGCTCTGAAAAAAGAAGTACTTGGTTGCTCCCTGTAGGGGCTGTTTAACAGCCAAAAGAAAGTAGAAATAGTCAGGGTTTTAGGTCTACACAGTCTTAGCTGATTGAAAAGGGCAATAAACAAGTTTGCTCATAAAGAATACATCTGATGGTCCCAAAGTGCTGGACGCAGCATATAAGTACATATCCCATGAAGTCCAGGCTCAAGAGTGTGTTTATAGGTCATGCAAAGTATTTATTTCAGAATGATCTATAAAGGTTATGCCAACTAGGTCATAACCAGCTGGCAGACCTGCTAGAGCAAACACTTTATATTGTACTCAGGAGTGTTTCCTTTCTTAGTTAAGAGATAATGAAGAAAACTACAGGACTCACTGCAACATTCCAAGCTATTATGTTGCATCTGCAAAAAAAACGTATTTTCTTCCAAAATCCATTTCTGACTCCATACTTTTGGTAATCTTTATATGAGAAACCTATTAACTATGCAACACATACTAGTAACAGCTTTTTTTTATTCATTGGTAATTCATCTGATCCCTTGTGAGTTCAAATACATTACACTGGCAGCTTATATGTCTCACCCAGTCACAAAGTTTTTCCCATCTTTCAGGATTTTAATGCCTTAGAATCCTCTTCTGGCTTAAGTCTTATTTCCTGTATGTCTTTTATCTCTTGGAGAAATTCCACCTGCCATCTCATTTCTGACTCTACCCCATAAAGATTGAGAATAAATAATTAATGTAAACTCTGATAGCAAGGCTGCACTCTCCTATCAGTAGAGTCAGCTCATTAAGGAACCACTTTCCTGAAAAACCACTCTTGTGAATTCTTTACCACCATCATGGCTCAATGACTCCCAGATCTATTGCCCTTTGGACCTTCCAGAGTTTTTCTTAGAGATTACAATACAATGCAATGGTATGAGAAGTGCTGACAACAAATGGCTCACAGAGGAGAATAAGACAGTCTATAAAAATCTCTGCATGTAAATGAAAGTAAGAATGTAGTCTGTTAGGTGATAAGTACATAAGAAGTAACTTCAGCTTTTTATCACCCAGTGACATTTCCCTAATCAGAGAAAATCAGTATGATCCTCATTTTCTGAATGGACAACCAATGCACAAAGACAGTAGACAGCCTACCTCACATCTCCAGCTGTTAGAAATGTCCTCAGACTACCTCAGTCCCAACAAATCTAAACAGTAATTTCGGTAGATTAGAAAATAAATAAAAAGGAACAAAACCCCAGGCAACTTTGCTTCACATCTCTTCATTAGACAAGAAATCTCTAATAAAAAATGTACAAGAAAAGAAGGAATTGGAAAACGAATTAGTAGGTGCTTGTGGTTCCAACTAATGTTTACAAAAGAAATAGAAGTCACAAACAAACAAACAAAAAGTTTACTTGTGGTAAAATAATACATTCACTAAGTACCACATGAAGAAATATGCTTTAAAGTTGCTCCTCTTATAATACAACAGTTTTATCATATGGTTTTGGATAATAATGGTAACAACCTTTCTGTTGATGCAAAGCAGGAAAAAGTTCAGAAGAGGAAAAAAAAATATATAGACAACCAAATCCGAAAGCTATTTATCTGCATTTTGAAAAAAGTCAATTAATGATCCCAATACTAAGCATCCTGATAAACTATATTAGATATGCAAAACAAGCATGGTAAAATAGCACGCATTTAGAATTTTGATACAATATTAAGACACAACATATTCAGCAGCACGCACAAATGGTATGAAGTATTAATTTCATAATATTTTTAAAACTTATACATGCTGGTACATTCTAAACTTATCATTACTAACAATTTATTTCAGAGTAATACAAGATCTTCTTAAGTATTACAGGCCACATTTATAAAGATGCTAAAAGCTGAAAACAGCTGGTTGAACTGAAGCAAGATAGGTGTTACATGATGGAGATCTTTCACTGGCTTCCTAGATGCTCAGGCATTTTTATAGGCAACCGTATGCATTTAGAGAACTGACACTTAGTATCTGAACACTATCTATCTCCCCTTTGAGTCTTGCAATATCCCAAATACTTGCTGGCCATACTTATATCATGTAGTGTGGGATTAACATTAAATGATGACAACCAAAATGCAAACAAGACCTATGTAGCTAAAATTGAAAAAAAATAAACCTACAGCAACAACTAACAAGCACAAAATTATAAAAAAACTTAATGTACCACCACAGGGCTCATTAGCATCCTCACATACTACCCTACAGGCAAAAAACAGCTTGCCAGGAATAACTGCGTGGACCACTGAGGGAGTCCATTACAGAAGTAAGCCATGAAAGGAGAATCAGGCTTTTCTTTCTTCACCTGATCCTTTTACACCCACTGCACAGCTGATTTTCTGATCCACCTATTTGTCATCTGTCTCCTTTGCATAAAAGCTATAGCCATTGTTTCCTCCCTCTTTGTCTTGTGTGTAACTCTGGTATTTACTTTTTTTTTTTTTTTTTAATCATGAAGAATATCTGGATAAATCCTTTTCTAGAAAGGGAAAATGCAGCTACATCTATTTTATGGCATTCACTTGTACAGTGAGCAAACGTATTCACTTCAAAAACAAGCAAAGAAAATGGTGGCAGAAGTCAGTAAGAACAAGTGGTTGCATGGAATGGTGAAACTGAATAAAGAGAAAGAAGTAGTATGGCTTGTGCATCTCAGTGGCTTATTCTGAAAATGGCTACATTTAAGAATAAAAATTTACATATTCAATCTATCAACTATGGTTTAGTTCCAGGAATAAGACTGAACGCATTATAGATAATTTCTTGGTAAAGAAAATAAAGAACAGACCTCTAGCATGATTTTAAGAAACTTTTCCCATTTTTTAAGTAAATGTTTCTGCATTTATTTGCATTCTGTTCATTCTTCAATCAGTTTTCATTAAAATATACCCACCTAGAGACTGTCATACTAAGATTTTCTCTTCTGTACAGTGTTTGTGCCGTTTTCTTAGACTTAAATACACTTTGAAGTTATTGTTAGTAACAAAGCAGAGCAGTCATTCCATATGGGTGGTTTTACACATAACCACAGTAAATACAACTCCTGAGGACACACCCTAGACATCAGCTGCAACTCAGCCTATTCCCTGAAGATAGTGCAAGATCTGTTGTTTAGGTAGAGGGAGTCCTGAGAATAAAAGTAACTCAAATCAGCAAGACCATAAACATACCAGCCCTTTTGAACCAGATACATTATGCCTGGAAGCAAGGCATTTTGGAGGGGAAGCTCTTCAAAATTTGCACAATTTGGCACTTTGGATGACTTGATACACCTTAGTTATACTGTTAATTACAACATGATGACAGCAAAAAATTGAATGCTCTGTACTGTCACGGAGAATCAAACTTCAGCATGCTTAACATTTTTGGTCTCAGTGAAATAAGAGGATGCAAAAACACATTTGGCATTTTCCACGATTCAGCTGTATAATACAGAAAATTGAGAGTCAACTGCATTAATTGGGGAAAAAAAAAATAAAATCTACCTCTTGTCTAAATTGAGATTATAAAAAAGAAGGACAAAATTATTTCTTTTTACACAGGAAAATTCCTACTAAATCAGCAAACAGATGAAATTCTCTTCTTTGGAATAAATTTTTCAATTAAATGCCTTGTAAGGCTTTCATAGCAAGTATTATCATTTGCTATTCAATCACAAACTGGTGCATTTCCAGTATGCTTCTCATCTAAACCTTTATTATTTATTCTAGTTTCATGTAAATTTGTCAGTATGAGGGCATGTTTTGCTTGAATAGATTCTATTACATACATACATTCCTCAATCCACAAAACCAGAACCAACACTAGCAATGTTATAAATTTTCAGCTTGGGAAAGGTGGATAGGATCCCTTCCTATCTGTCCAAAGGGCATAAAGCAGCACCTGTTTCTCATGGTTTACTTCTGTACTCACCAGCATCATTGCAGAGCTCTCAGTGCTGAGAGAAAGAAAAAATTAGTTTGCTGGTAACTTGCGCTCCCTCTTCTGGCTGAATAAAGAATGAAGAGCAAGTGAAAGAATAACCACTGGGGCAGTATTAGAAATGCAAAATTATTATTTAAAATTTTCTAGCCACACTTAAAATACCACATAAAAGATATGTTTATTTCTAACGTTATGTTTCTATATGTTATTTCTGAAAGGCTGAAATCTATATATTTAGATTGGGTTTTATTTGCCCTTCTGCATATTTAATAAATCAGACAATGTATCCATGATTTCCAGCTATGATGGCTTGTAAACATTACAAGGGATTAACTGAACAGTTGAGTCAGCACAAAGTAATTTCACTCCATTACAATAAATATGTCACACCCTGTCAATTAAAAATCCATTTAACTCCAACCCAACAATAATAAGCATTTTGGAACAAGGCACCAAAATTTAATTTCTGACTAGAATTCCCTGTATATAGCATAGGAATTTGGCTTAGCATTGCAAGTAAATTTATTCTTCAGTGTAAGTTTGTCTACAACAAGAACTGTAAAAGAAAAATTTTCTTTTTATTATAACACTTCTGTAATGGATTTTTAACATATCAGCACCAGATTGCTGTAAGCATCAGTTCATTTTCATGGATTTATAATAATTACTTCTTATTGTTTGCCTCTTTGGGTACCAGGCGCAATATCCAGATAAAAAAGCCCTAAACCTAAACGCTCTTACTTAAGGACGTGAATTCATCTGTATTTCTTCAGATAATGATAATATCACAACCACAAATGAAATATGCTGGGTTTAAAAATACTTTTTTCCATTTGGATAACAACTAATACTATCACAAAATGAGAGCATGCATAATTGATTATATGCGATTCTGAGAATTTTATCTGGAGTCATAAGCAAGGAGCACTGACGCAAAGTCTTGAATGCTGGAGCTATTCTTTCAGTTTTAAAAGGTTGACAAAAGTACTGTGCAAAAAGCTATTATGTTCAAGAGAAATTTTTGTCTTCATTTCAGTTGTCAACAATTTTGTTAGGAAATCTGAGGAGCAATGGACAAGCATTTGCTTTATTTCCAACCTTTGTTAATTTATCCTGAAAATACCTAAACGTTCCTAGAACAAAATTGGAAATTCGCCTGATTCACGCACTACCTATGACTATCATACTGACCTGGGGACAATTTCTTTTAAGCATTTCCACAGGTGCAGACCAATTTATGAGCCTTGTGAGTTATCTGAGCTATTTAGCAAGAGTCTATTTCATCTGAAGCTGCAGCTAATATACTAAGTAAGAGAAACTGAACTAAATTTAAATGAAAGGATATAAACAATTTTCAAAACTTTATGATACATGTGAAAAACCCACCTGAAGATCAATGAGATCACAAAGCCTTATTAGGAAATAAAAAATACAAAATGCATATCTATGACACTGCTATAATTCGAGTATATTCCACACTATTCACAACCTGACTTCTGCTGAGGACCACTGCACTGCCCTAGGACAGAGGCACTGCCACAGTATTAGTAGGTATCATGTCAATTTCTGTTTTGTCAGAAAGCAAGACACAGTGGAAAGTGAAAAGCAGCACTGCACAAAGACATGTTTTGCAAGAGTGCAGAGGAAAACTACGTTTAAAAAAACAAAACAAAGCAAAACAAAACCAACAACCACCAAAAAAAAAAAAACAAAAAACCCAAAACAACCAAAGCAACGGGGAGAGAATGGGCAGAATGAAGTAAAATTGCCTATGATCTGTCTCATCACCCACATGACTACTAGGCTGTTTCTTGTCATCACTGGCCCAAATGGCACAGCATCTACAGCTCCAAATACACTGTTCTTTGACTAAAAGAATGATAACATCAAGTTGTCTTTGCAGAAGAAACATCAATTCATCGTGTTTTAAAGAGCATTTGCCCCCATTCTAGGAGAATATCAGGCAGTGATGAAACTCTCGCAAACTGCCAAAACTCCTGTTCAAACTAGATAATGATGTCATATTGAATGCTGCGTCTTCCTGCTAGGCTTCACTGCATATCAATCCCTGAAAAGGCCATTTGGGTGCAATCCTGTAAAGTGCCTGTGGAATGGGCAATTCCTGGAGGAAAGGACAGCATTTTGAAATTAGCAACTAAATCTGAATTTATCTCTAAGGATTTAAGAACTTTATTTCATCTAGATTAGAGTCCTGCTCTTTGGTGTCAGAAGGTATTTGCGACTGTTAAAAGCAAGAATGTAAAATAAGGGCCTGGATTAGCCACAGCTTTATCCTGGTAGGCAGAGGATAGTCAGACATATGCCGCCTTCCTTCTCACAGATGCTGCAGTATTTTTGGATTAGGAGTAGGGCATATATTGGACCCTACTAGTGAATTAATTTGCTTGAGGCACTCTGATACAAGGGCGAATTTATCTTTCACACTGGAGAGTGATTTCCTTTCCAACATTAAAAAGTTTATGCTTATGTACAACTGGAATTGTATGAAATAATTCCTACACTATCATTTTGTATTGTGATTGTTATCTACTACTAATCCTTCTCACTTTAAGAAGTGATACAAGCATTCTACAAAAGGATATGTCTTACTGTGTACAATTTTTGCACAGTATAAACTGAAATGTATTTAAATAACAAGATAATTTTACAAATTAAACTGTAATTCTTCCAAAGAAGACAAAGAATTGGGTGAAAGGGTGGAGGCTAAAAATAAACCAGTCACTGACAAAAAAACTGCGACAGCCTCGAAACTAAGACCAAACTCTTGTAATATTCTGCTTTGTCTCAGAACAAACACTATTTGTAATATGAAACTGTACACTGTACAAACGTTATCATCTAATAAAAGACACGCCTAAATATGTTTTTAAACAGATTTAAAATGCTGTAACCCCCCCATATTTAATTTGCTTTTAAATATATAGTTCAGATAGTAATATATATAACAAAATACACTATTAAAAATAGTAAAATATACTTGCGAAAACAGAATTAAACTCTACATTCTTACACCAATTACACAATTCATAATCAACTTCAAAAACACATAATAATAATGATTTTGAGAAGAATCAAAGCTATAAACATGTAAGCAAGAGATATTGGATGTAATTTCTTAAAACTATACACATAAATCCTGGATTTGATTCTCAAGTGTCTACTTAAGTTGACACAAGTAGGTAAGAAATAATAGAACAAGTGCTATTTTGAGATTACCTGAAAAATGTCAATACGCATCTTCTGAAACCTGACACCACATACAGTTTAGGAGAAACTTGTACAGAAATTCAGGTTTATTTGGAAAATAAAACTTACTATTGCTATTACCATGTTCAAATAATTCAACAAAAATAACATCGTACAATATTGCATCTGTCTTGTACACTATGTTACTATTTCATGTATAGATCTAATTTCATATATTAGTAAAGAAACCACTGAAGAACATTTTTTTATTCCATGTGATCAAGTAATTGTAATATTTTTATTTCACGCAATCAAGTAATCATAATGATAGGACTCATCTTTCTACTATCACCTCCTTTTTTCCGCCCCCCCCAAAAAAAAGAAAAAAATCAGTTAGGTTTTATCAACGTAATTTTCCTAGAAATACATTTTCCAAGTTAAACAGACACTGCAATTCAAAAGCAATTACAAGGAGGAGGATGCAAACACTCACATACTAAGCAGACATTTTATATGAAAAAGCAAACCAGTATGCAAGCTGCAGAAATCAGCTAAGGCATATCTTGTTTATCATCTTTGTTCAATTTTTTCATTTCTCTATTTCTTAGTCAAATAGACACAGAGTCTAAGAAAATGAAGGTACCTTCCCTTCACATGACTGCCCAGAAAAGGAACACTGCTGATCTCTTTGTTCTTGACCAAGACTCTTTCTTCCTGGTAGCTCACAGTTAAACATACCATTAACCCTGGACAATATTCTCAGTTTCCCTAATCTAATGAAAAAATTATGACCTACCCATTCAGCTTTAATAAGTATCATGGCCTATCACCTTTTGTTGTCACTTGAGCTGTATTTGTTGTAATATAAATGAGACAAGAGTTCACAGAGCATTTTTAGTGAACAAATCTCTGAAGATGCTAAATATTCATTAGTTAATCCTTAACAGCTACATGGTGATTGAGTGTGCACTTGCGTAGAAAGTACTTTCTATCCACATACCAAAATAAGTTTATACACTTACTATTGATCATGCTAAGACAACAAAAAGACATCTTTTTATTGTATCTTCCTTTTTGATAGGAGCAGAGTTGGTTTTAAGCAAATACAGATTTGTTCGTGTTGGGATTTGTTTGCTGGTTTTTTTTTTTTTCTTTTTATCTTTAATTGTTTCTGTTTTTTGTTGCATTTTTTTCCCCCAGTTATGACAGGAGTTAGCAATCTCCTTCAGCATCCACAGATTCAAATGATAAAGGCCAGGGATTAAGCACAGCCGATTAACAGTCTGTGTCCTCCTCAATCTAGCATTTCCACTGTAGATAAACCCATATTCAGACTGAAGATATAATAAACAGACTGTCCTCAATATCATTTCCCTAGATGACCTCCTCAAAACTAACATTCAAGAATTCTTGTGGAAAATTACAGACAAGACAATACACACCCACACAAATGATTCTGAAGATCTAGCCAAATGTCTGGAAAGTAATTTTGATAAAATGATAATTTCACTAGAAGTATTTTACTTGCTTCGGTTCTGAGTAATTTCTTATGACAGCTTTGACACATAAAATTAGTGAAATTTTATCTTTGTTGCTTGTACTGTATATCTTTTATATAATTGCATTACCATTTATCCTTATTATGAAAAAATAAAACAAAACTTCAATGGATTTTAGTGGCTAAACTCTTTCATTTCTAAAGGCAAAGGCAAAAAAAAACAACACTGGAATTCTTCAGCTACCCTAGATTCTCTGAAATACAAACGTTACCCTAAGGAAAGCATCAGTAAAAACCACTTGTCCAGTGAACAACAGCAAAAGAATAAAAATCCACATAGCCAGAATTGCAGAAATATTGTGTTTTGATTTCTATCATGAAAAACCACCAAAAATTAAGAACAAAAAAAGCCTCTAAAAACAAAGATGCTTTTTTGCTTTGTGAGAGCATTTTAAGGTGGAAAATTCTGACAGGATTCTGCTGCTATTTGACATTTGAAATTCAGGGTCAAAAGAAAAGGCTATGTTTAATACACACATGAACTGTGTAACAAGGCCTTTAATTTCTTAGCCTAGACAGTCCAACTATTTTAAGGAATTACAGAATTTTATGCCATTTAATCCGAAAGAAGTATCAACATCTCAAACTATTCTCCAACAAATAACTGAACTTATCTACCCAGTTAAAGGGACTCTTATTTCCATTTACACTGGCAGAATGCCGGTGAACCAATTCTGCAATCAGATGAACGCATGTGTACATTTTTTCTTCAACTGTTCATTCAAAGTACACGACCAAACTTTGGTTCCCTTTGACCAAACCACATAAGGAATAAGAAACGGGTCATGTTATATAGTGCAAAAAAAAAACCCCAAAAGCCATCAACAAAACAAACCAAACAATTCCCACCAAACCTGAGCTGCATTCTGATTAGATATTTACTAGGATTGGTTTGAAGTAAGCACTGCATGTAACCACACTTACTTCATTAATGCTTTTCACTGAAGTTTAAAAAAAAAATAGTTGAAAATTATTCAGATTATGTTTCACAGTCAGAACATTAATTATGTTTGTATGATTCCATCCATCTTTTTTCCCAGACACAAAACAGTTTCAAAGCTCCTTTAAATGCATCTGTACTTGAGAAAGAATTGAAAATGTAAATTTTACTCAAAGTCATTCACTTTGAGATTTTGCTTTCAAAACTAATTTCATGGTCTGTCTCCATAACAACATAGCTTATTTTTGCCAACTAATATTCATATAATGAATCACAATGCACTTAACCAGATGTATGGACTACAATTAAAAGCTATTTGCATTCAGCATTATTGGAGACACACTAACTTAGGAGATGTAATTTGCAGGTCAGTTCTTAATCATCTTTACGAGCAGAAGGTTGCATATTTTCCTCACCAAAAAAGCCAAGTTATATTTAACCAGTAATAAGATACACAGCATACAGTTAAAACATCATGTACTCCATTTATTCACTTTTTAAGTTTCCCATTTCCCCATTGGAACCTGTTAACAATGACTGTTCATTGTACAGAAGCAATCTTGCCTTCATCACTGACATCAAACCTTGCCTGTCATTATTCAGCCATATACTTTTTTATGCATGAGTTTACATTTTAAAGAGTATATATGAAAGAGGATAGATTCAATTTAAGAGCTATTCAGTGTAAAAAAAAAAAATCTAAAACCAGGAAGAACAAACACATTTTTTGTGGAATTAAGCAGACAAAAACATCCACAAAAGATAAATTTATCAGTCCTTTGTATTTTTGATCTAAGCGCAAATGCTATTAGCTATTACAGGCAAGATAAGGAATCTTATAGATTGTTAGTCATTCAGCACATGGTATTTTATTATTATCTATTCAATATCAAATGTTCTTTTCCTAGGTTTTTGTATGTATTTTGCAATGTCTAATTTCCTGTCTTCCTTAATTAACAGATGAAAAGTCTTTTTACTAGATTGGAACAATATATAAGTTTATTAACACTGGGCCTTGAAATATGACTGAGTTAGGAAAGCTCAGATACCTGCAGCAAGAACAAATAAACTCTTAACCTGAAATGCCTTCTTAGGACAAGCTTACCCTAGTGACTAATTAAAAGCTGCAGTATAAAATCCAAGACATAAACAAATTTGGGAAAGAATTACTTATGTTACTACCCAAGGAGCGAGACACAGTGCAATGAGACTCGAAGAAGGAACTGAGCAGAATGATCTGCTCCTTCCTCCACAAGCATGCGCCCCCACACATGCACAACAGAGCCTCCACACACATCTCTTTACTTTCAGAGCACTTTTCATTTAAGCAGCTTAGTAGGATTTATGCTTGCAGAGCCCACAGTACTACCAAACCTTACTCCTTTATTTTTAACTTTCAGGTTTTTGCTTCAGCTGATGAGAAAAGGAAAAGAAGGTGGTATGTTTATTGCTGGCAAACAGCTTGCAAATTCTGAGTAAAGAAGCCAATCAAGGCAGAAGGATTACAATAATCAAAGTATAAAATTTGCATATTTAGAGCATGCTTACTGAGAAATAACAATGCCTCGGTTATGCAAATCAAACCCTCAGCTAAAGTGAAGGGATTTGCATATCTGTGAGAAATCTGTCAAGTTATGCATTGGTAACTACATTCTAAGTGGCTGAAAGAATTGGCTTTTAGCAGAATATCAAATATAACTGCCAGCAGAATTTCTTGTTTCCCTGAGATATCAAATAAAATTAACTCATTTGGGACCTGATGAAAACAGGTCGTCTTGTCTGTAAGAAGCAAAACTATTCAGAACAACAAAAGACAAAATCATCATTCCATAAAGCCAGAAATTTTAAGTCTGAGATTATGAAAAAGTTCAGAGTTGTGTGTTACCTATTGTGCTCGTTCTTTCTGTCTACAGAAGGTAGTTTAAAGTAGCCCTCTTGAGAAGAGACTGCAGAAAACAGATGAAAGCTTAAGGCACCTGTTCAGCTCGGCGCGCTTACTTCATTTTGGATTTAATGAATGAAGAAAAATTAGTTGGACTGAAGAGTTTCATAGGCAAAAATCCTGGAAACAAAACCAGCAGACTGAACTACTACTATAATTTTCTATTATCTATTAAAATTAAACAGAGTTAACAACAGGCTCAGAGGTATTGCAATAAAACTAAACCAAAAATAAGAGGTGAGATTCTCATTTTAAATTAGTATCTGGCAGTATTTTTACCATTAATGCATGGAAAAATAAATGTGTTACTTCTGGTTACTGGTTATTCCCACTTTCCTCCCTTATGAATAGTGCTCAGTTGTAGCGTAAATGTAAACACATTACAGGCTCACACACCCTGGCCACTGCCTGCAAATGAAATTGTGATTTGATGTTACACTGAAACATGAGAGAGAATTCATGTAAGCATGTTCAATCAACAAAGTATTATTTATAGTGCATGTTCGGAGGCATGATCCATTTCCACAGACTAAACATGGAGGAAACCGAGCAAGATGCTTTAAGATGCTTTAAAGACTTGGCTACTATTCGTGTGCAGAACTGGTGAGTGCATGGCTGTGTGGTCCTTAGAGTACTTACCATCCTCTGTGGGCACATAGATATTCAAATACAGACAGTCTTCATTTTGATCTTGAACATATGTCACCACAGTATCCAGATTGGCTGTAAACCAGACTGGCAGCATGTCGTTGAGCAGCGACCTCTCATCCAGGTACTGTGGGCAGACAGCAGCAAACTGTGTGGCATTGCGGACACCTGTCCAAGATGACGGTGGCTCTGGGGGCTGAAAACGCCTTTCTCCAGTCGGAGGAGAGGCATAAGGAACACCCAGGTACTGCTCCACTGGACCAAGGATCTCATTAGGCAAAGGTGTTCTTAAACCACGTATTTTTCCATAATTTGTGGTAACAACTGGGTATTGTGCTTGGCCATCAATGAGAGTAAATCTTATAGCCAGTGCAGTTATCCACAGCAGGAAGTTAGAATTCAACATGACACACACTGGGGTGAAGATCAAAGGCAGCCATAGGAGTCCCATTGGTTTCGACATTATTCAAATCAACATCAGCAGAGCTCTTTTCTTCCAAAACCAGGAGAAAATTAATCAGTCAAGGAAAATAAAAACTAGTAACATAAAAAAGTAGTCAAAAGGAGATGAAATGAGGGAAAAGGTAATCTTGTTCAAGCAGCGAAATCACTAAAGCTAATGTTGGTAGACGTCAGGTGTCTCAGCTGACTGGCCACAGACAAATCCCAACATCAGAAGAAACAAGGGAGCATTTGCCCCTAAGGCCCATCCCAGACTTCAGCATTGGCTTAATCCTGGCAATGCACCACACTTCCCAGCAAGCAGCATGGGGAGAGATCCACAGTTACTCCACTTCACCATGAAATGGCTCCTCCCAGTGAAGTCCAGCCCACTCAGTCAGCCTGTGGCCAAGAGAAAACAAGCAAGACAAATCAACAGACACAATCATATTGGCATAAATCTATTCTAAAAGAACAAACCAATTAAATTCCCACGCTACTTCCATGCCAAGGCTCACAAATGTTTTATGAGCTGTAGCCACCATGATTAGCGATGTGTTTCCAAAGATATGTAAGGTAAGAGAGATGAAAGTTAAAGCCACAAGCTTGTCAGAGGTTATACTGCAAAACAAACATTTCTGCTTCTGTATATGCTTCAAAACCAAACCACAGCCCAAACACTAACACTTTCAGGAAGGGTATCACATTAAGTGCTAGCTCGAGGGTATTTTCTGCCCTAAATAAACAAGCATCTCCTCTTAAGCACAGTTGCATTCCCACTTGAAACCCTTATTAAATGCTTTGCTGCACTGGATAATGTTTCTGTTACTTCTCACAGGTATCCGTACACTTCTGTATGACAACCAAAGTTACTTATATCTAACTGAGAAATTCCAATTAATGTAATAGTTTTAGTTCAACTCAAGCATGAGAACAATTAGTCAAAATTAGGTGAAGTTACTGGTTTTCATATCTGTTTTCTTTGTTCTGTGTCTGACGAAAAGGAACAGTGGAAGCTGAAGAGAAAAAATCGTACAATCTCTGAGAAGTCAGATTTTGACCTATATATTGTTACAACTATGCAACTTTACCTTATGGCATTCTTCTGTTTTTAATTTTTAGACAGAAGGTAATTCATATAATTCTGTTAAAAAGTCACACATATATATGCTAACCATCACAAGCAGCATAAACAAACACAGAGCACTTGTTAATTCTTGCATTCTCCTCCCTGACCAAAGAAATGAAAGAGTTCATTTTTATCCATTATTAAACTCAAACTGACAAATAATAAAGCCATGGCTAAAAACTCCTTGCTATGGGAAACTGACACTTTACATTCAATAAGATGAACACACACACACACACACACACGTAAAAACTCATGTAACCAGACTACTAGGTTCTGTTTTCAGTCAAGACTTTCTCTCATGAAGATTTAAAAACAGTTTTAAAAAGCAGAAAAGAAAAATGTAAGGAGCTATTGACAGTGATTTCACATTAAAACAAAACAAAATAAAACCAAGCAAATGAAACAAACAAACAAAAAAAAAAAAAAAAAAAAAAAACCAAAAAAGGCAAAAAGCAAAACAAAGAAACAAAAAAAAAACCCCAACAAAACCCACAAAAACCCCAAAACAAAACACTAAAAAAAACCAACCTAAAAAATCAAAACAAGCCCACAAAAGAAAACAAAAACCCCCAAAATAACCACAGGAGACATCTATGCTGATTCTTTCATACAAGAAAAAGCATTTGAAAGAAAGACACCTCGTTTTCTCAAAAACCCTGGAATTCTTCAATGACTTAATTTTAACACTCATATACCAAAATCTTCTGAAATATCTGAAGACCAGAGGCCAGAAAAATATCAGATACATATTACTTATGGTGAATCAAAATTTCCATTGACATTTTCACTGATAGATAATAGGCCTAGATGCTGCCTAAGGACTTGCAATTTAAGCATAGCTTCTGGAGGACAAATCAGTAACAGTTCCCCATGGGCACCACCAGGGCCATCAGTCCCTGCCTGAGCTATGCTGCAGGAAGCCCTGTGCCCAGATTCATCATCAGCCTGGATCTTGCCCTGACTGGGTCCCCAGGTCAACCTTGGATCTGACTCCTTACCCTGCCTTGTCCAACAATCACAGGACAGTGGCAGCGTTTTGTCAGTGTCTCCAGCCCAGCACCAATAGGGAGCTTTAGGAGAATGCCCCAAGAACTAGAGTATTTCCCTGCCAGTCCTGCAGCACCTGCAGCTCCAGGCTAATCCTCACCCATGGAGCAGCCTCACTCTTGAGCACTCAAAATGTTCAGCCAGCTAGCTGAAAATTCCTCCTGAAGCACTGTCTTCCCCTCTGGATTCTGCTACCATTTTTAACAATCGAAGTCAGCAGCAAGCAACTGGTTTTGGGTGGTGTTCCCTCTTGCTCTCTCATAGCCTGACTTTGGTACACTTTTCTGACTATGAAGTACAAAGCAGATTTTCCAGTCATGCCCAACTGAGGATTTAATCTGTGCTCAGGAAGAAGCACCAGATCCTATTCCCTTGATACCCACACCGGAGAAGTTTGTAATAACATAGTAAAAAAAAAGAAATGTGTAATAAAACACTGTAAAAAATGGCAAAGTGGAAGGAAAGACAGTGACCTAGATGAAAAACGGATAGGGAAAAAACTTGGCAAACAGCAAATGGAAAAAAGAAGAAACAAAACAAGAAAAGAAAATGGAAATAACAAATAAACAACAGTGAACATCTTAGCAGCATGGAGAGAATGAAAAATTACAGTATGAAGGGAAGTGGAACTCCTCAGTTGCTACATATGCTAGAGATAATATACAACTGTCTAAAATGTGACTTAGTATTTGCCTATACTAATATCTGGTTATATGTTGCTATTTTGAATAAGGTGAGAGGACAGGAAACTGGAAACATTCATTACTGACCTGGAACTGAATTTGTTAATTGATTCCTTATCTAGAAAATAAGACCAACAAAAGTAGACTTGTGGGTGTTAAATGAACTCATGTCCTTTATTTTCCCCTATACCTTAAGAGAAACATACACACACTCTGCATTTCTGATTCATGCACACACAGACATAGACTTCACATCTTCTGAATGTGTAAGGGAACAAACTGCTGGCTAACATGCAAATTATAGCCACCTCTCACAGCCCCCAGTGACTGACCTATACCAGACCTGCAGCCTATGCCAACCAGTGAAAGACAGACACTGGACAGTAACAAGTGCATTAGCATAGGCAAGGTTTATACCATAAAAGAGTACTTCTAAGATGATAAGTCAAAATAAAAACAACATTTATTGTGACGGGTTTGATTATTAAACTTATTGCTGTTAGCCCCTTAAAAGGCAACAGAAGGAATAAAAATTTCTTGTATTTCTTATTAAACAGATTTCTTGAAAAAGCTTATATAAACAGTAAGTGACATGTGACCACTGTGTCAAGAAAGTTCTTAAAGGAAGTCTCCTGAAAAAAAACCTGTTTTGCAAGGAGACTATGAGACAGAAAATATCCCCCTCTTCAGTTTACTGACATACTGCCAGAGAAATCATCATTTTCAGGTTATTTCCACACATGAAAGACATTCACAACATTCATGCACAGAGAAAGATACATGGAATAACTTCCAATAAGAGGATCAAGAGATAAGGAAGAAGGCATGCTGGCAATGAGTAGATGAACTAGCTGATTTTGCTATCTGCATCATTAAAAGGGCTATAAGACACAGTCACAGACTGCAATTAGAGATTAATCTTAAAGAAATGTCTGCATGCATTTTATAATAGTTTTAGATATTATACCAAAACAACTTTAATGCACATCAATATCCTGTCAGCTATGCAATACACCTTTACATACTGAGTCTACAGAAGAAATGTACTTGCCATGTCTTTATTTATTATCACTAATACTGTTGTATTTTTCCATGGGGAGTTTTGAGGTGGTTTTTGTTGGCTTTAGTTACTGGCTGTTTTTTTTCCTGCTTCAAGTATTAGAAAAATGTGTACAAATTTGCTTGCAGATACTTGGTAGCTGGAAGCATCCCCACTCAAACAATCAAAACCAATCACTCCAAATCAAAATATTCAGTTTAAAATGGCAACTTCCGGCAACTTCTCCTTCACATAAGGAGAAGACAAAGACCTGAAATTACATGCATGACTTCTTTATTGGCAAAAGAGTGTAATTTCAGGCTAATGAGACATCTATGGCCTTTGAAATCAACATGGATGTGCATCTACTAGAAACATCACTTGCACTCAATTACAAATTTGTGCCCCAAGTTACACTCAGAGATGCCTAAAGAATCTATGAATCAGGCTAACCTGCAGGATCTGCAGCTAGCACTTTTTCGACTAGAGCATATGTCAGTTGCTCTACAGTAATTCAGTATCTGCTGGGGAAACCTAAGACGTGGCTTAGAAGTCATCCAGTGTAGAACAGAAAACTCTAAAGCAGTTTCAAGTTTTTTTGACCTGCTTGTCTAGATCATGGTCACAAAAAAAACAAACACAAATAAATCATAAGACCACAGGAGACTGATGACTGCATAGATTTCCTAGAGTTTCTTAGATTTTATCTAAACCAACTAGTGTGCTACTGTGCACCTCAGCTTTCAGTCCCTGACCAACTTCAGGCCCCCCCTTCTGCTCTAATTCCCTGGGGCAAGGTTTTTGATGTGTACATACGAAGATTTCAGAAAAATTTCATTTATCAAAAATATCAGTTGTGGATTTTCTTCTTTCCCTTCTATTCCTCCCCTTGAAAGAGATAATTTCAAAAGTTACGAAGTAATTTTATGGTGGTCTGGTTTTATTTTTCTTTTTTTGGGGGGAGGGGGTGTGTGACTGCTTATTTGGGTTTTTTTTGTGGTTTGGTTTAGTTTGTTTGATTTTGTTCAGAATCACAGAATCACAGAATAGTTAGGGCTGGAAAGGACCTTAAGATCATCTAGTTCCAACCACCCTGCCATGGACAAGGGCACCTCCCACTAAATCATAGCACCTAAGGCTCTATCCAACCCAGCCTTGCACGCCGTCAGTGATGGAGCATTCACAACTTCCTTGGGCAACCCATTCCAGTGCCTCACCACTCTTACAGGAAAGAACTTCTTCCTTATATCCAATCTAAACTTCCCCTGTTTAAGTTTGAACACGTTACCCCTTGTCTCATCACTACAGTCCCTAATGAAGAGTCTCTCCCCAGCATCCCTACAGGCCCCCTTCAGACATTGGAAGGCTGCTATGAGATCTCCACGCAGCCTTCTCTTCTCCAGGCTGAACAGCCCCAACTTTCTCATCCTATCTTC
>JANRGW010015832.1:19716-68621 GCA_024733675.1 Psilopsiagon aymara
TGTTCATTTTTCCATTGACCAACACCCCCAAGTCCTTCTCCACAGGGCTGCTCTGAATCTCTTCTCTGCCCAACCTGCAGCTGTGCCTAGGATTGCTCCCACCCAGGTGTAGGACCTCGCACTTGGCATAGTTAAACTCCATAAGGTTGGCATCAGCCCACCTCGCAAGCGCGTCAAGGTCCCTCTGGATGGCATTCCTTCCCTCCAGCGTATTAACTGTACCACACAGCTTTGTTGTGTTTTTTTGTTTTTTTTTAAATAAAATTAAAAATATTATCCTGTTTCAAACAAACATAAATTAACATAGGGGCAGGGCACTGTAAGTAAGAACTACCCAAGGCATAACAGTTTTTGAATATGCCGACACTGTTAATTTTAGGAAAGCATTTATATAAGTTGGAACTTTAGCAGAAAACTGATCATGCTATTGTTTTCTGTAAAAGCACTTCCCAAATGCAACTCTACTTCAAATTCAGCACTGCAACCTCTTAATCATCACTGTATTAAAAATTTTTGTCCAGTAACGGAAGAACTCTTCCAAATATCAGTAAATGCATATTAAGTTTTGTCTACAATCTTTCAAAGTATTATTAAAAAAACAACTTATTTCTTTATGTTTTTTCCCCAGCTTCTAGGACTGTTTTGTTAACAAACTGAAATGAGCTTAACTTCAGTCTTCCTCATGCTACATAAAGCCATTCTGAAAAGCCAGACAAAGTTACAGTGAACACCATAAAGAAACATCAGTCATGAACAGTTGCATGTGTAGTTTCTGGACTGGGTTACTTAGGTTAGTGGGTTATTAACTGAAATTGGCCAATCATAGACATTTTTAAATTTTAGAACTGTAACTACAGCAATGCCTGGCCTTAAATTAACATGTGTCATGTTTATTTTGTTGAATTTTTGTAGGCATTTTCCCTGTGAGAATAGATTGCAAAAATTTATTATTATTGTTATTCACAAAAAAAATCACACAAAACCCAAAAAGTCTGTTGTGTCCCGTCCCCCCCCCAAAAAAAATCTTGACCCATAGTAACACTAGTTTAGCATTATAAACTTTCACTAGGGATGAGTATCTGAACTTCGCAACTGTATTATCTATTGGAATAACCAAGTTATGTATCAGTATGATTTCTATGGTAATACATTGATGTTCAGTCACGGCAACTCAACAGGCAATAGGGATCAAAGGAAAGTCTAGCAATTCAGAATACAATGTATTCTAATGTATCACTTTAAATTTTCAAGAGAACTGTGAATTGATAGGATTAGAAATTAAAAGAAAGCAAATTAGCAGTTATGCAAACTTAAAGTGAAAATAAATGCCAACTCTATAAACATCATTATGGACCTTGAAGTTGGTCTTAGGTTTATGGTTAGATGCAACTGAGGACAAACAGAGACATTTATATTTTTTAAAAAAATATGCAGATAAAGCCTGAAAAGCGAGACAAATTAGCTACATATGTTTTGGGTTTTTTTTTTCAGATAACATGCTACATTTGTCTTGCTATAAACTTCTACAGTTAGTCTCTCAGATAGACTTGGGCAGTGTCAGCAGATCCCTCATGTTAGAAACTACATTCACCATTTACTTTGCAGAAAACGGACACATTCATTTTATGCAATTGCTTCTTGACTGCAGCCACTAGTCTTACGCTGAATTTTTATCAGAAAGAACAATGAGCTTATAAGAAAAGGCTGTGTGGCCCCTACACTGCTTTTGAAAGCTGCAAATCTCTCAATAAGGAAAACAATTTGAAAAGCAAGCAGAGGGAAAGTAAAAGTGCAATCATCACCACTTTTCAGGAAAACAGAGAAAATAACACCCTTCTTAAGCATTCTGTAAAAAGTCAGATGCTTGGATCCGATTATAAAAAGCTGTTATTGAACAATCAGATACAGTTTCCCTTTTTTTCTGTATTTAATATGATAAAAAAAAATTACAGCCAGGAGGACCTAAGACTAACTGGAAATGCTCAGTTAGGGCAGTTGTACTTACCTCACTGAGTTTTGTACTCTTATTTTAACTGCTGTACACATAAGCAGCACAAAAACTTTTCAGTAATTCAGAATACTTGACACTTTTCATTTTTCATGATATTTTCTTTCTTCAGATCAAGTGATGAAGACTGCAAGTAAATATGAGGTGTCAAGAAGAAAGAAATATGGCATAAACTGTTCGCAAACATTAACTTCATGTTGCTGATTATCTCAAAATCCAGGCGTGTTCCACTCAGATCCAAATCTGACCATTCCCTATATGAGTTTAAGCTTCCTATGACTGAATAGACACTTATAGCCATTTAAAAGTCTGGAGCTAGAATGCAAGGAAGGTCAGGATGCAAATAATAAAGCAACGATTAACTTTGGCTGCAAGCTAGTGTGACTGGTTACTAAGTCGTCTTTGTTCAGAAAGAGTCCAATGCCTAAAATAATTTTTACGTTGTGCAGGGCACAAAATACCTTCATTTATTCAGTAGTCTTTGTCTAATTGTGGCTGCAAAGTCTTAAGAAAATACTACTCTTCAAGGACATAATTTAGGGAAATGTACAAAAAATAGCATCGGTACAGTCTAGCACAACTGCTGACTTCATTTCCAGCTTTTACATCTGATATGACCTTGTAAAAGAAATGTAACACACTCTGTATCTCTTCATTACTTTTCTGCACCTCTGTTCTGTGGTGTTACTACAAAAGGAAAGATTATGATCTGCAAGATGATGTTCAGCTCTGAATTTCTGTAAGGTGAAAAAGCTCCTGCAGAGTAAAATTTCCTATGCCTGGAGTAAAAAAATAATTTATGGCTATAAAAAAAAAATAGCACATGCCTACAAAAATCACTATTTTATAAAACTTTCTAGATTTGCAGCACAGACCTTTATAATTTGAATAAATCTTCAAAAATCTTAAAGTTTGTTGTCTACTACCACAACAAGACATAAAAAAAGTATTTCTATCATGGAATGGGTCCAAATTTGTCTCCAGTAACAAAGTTCAAATGACTGAAAGCAAAAATTCTCAAGAGAATCGATCAGGTTTTGTCTAAATATTAAACAGGGAAACTCACAGGTCTCATTCTTCTTCTGTCTCCACCATTAAGCCTACGTGTGTTCTCCCCAAGGACAGTATAAGCAACTAAAACTCTTGTCTGAACCAACTGAGAAACTGAGGGCCAGACTGTTAGGCAATTTGATCTCTTAAGTCTATTTAATGCTTAGAATTTGATATCTTCCTGTTGGCATTCCAAGCTAAGAAGAAACATTACAAGTGTTAAGATAACTAAACACAGAGTGGGAAAAGCAATTTAAAGCAACTGGGCACCTCATTGTATTTACTATAGGGCCCCCAAAGAAACTCAGCTGATCCTCTATTATACAAATTCTAGAAGGGAAATTACACAGGAGACATAGGAATACATTTTCATTGCATCACCTAGTTCAGTTAGCAGGTGGTGTTACTGCCTTCACTCATATGGTAATGTTACGATTATGCACTCATCCTGGAAATACAAGAGTTGAGTGACTACCCTCATTAATCTGAAGACATCTAAACCTACACCTCCGATCTTTCAAGTTACAAACATTAAATTTCAAATAAGGCTGGGACAATTATGATGACTGTGCGCAGCACTGTCAATTCTAAACTGGAAACTTTTGCCCTGAGATTCTCACCTTTGGACTGTAACAGAACTGTTAACTTTGCAGTCCAAAGAAGTTTAAACTCTCTTGGACAGGTATTCTCACTTTCAAGCAAGCCTTACGCAATATATATCAGAATAATTCATGAAATACAAACTGGGACTGGAGATTTTACTTTGCTATCACGTCATTGATTTTTTTTCTTTCTTCCCCATTAGTTTCTTTCTTCCCCTTAAGTTTCTTTCTGTGATAGAAAGTAGACAACTTCACCAGCAGAAGAATGTCCTCCTGTTCCCATGATGCTCTCCGCCTGACTGAGTGGGCTTTCTCCTGCTAAATGACAGCTTGAGCCTTGGGTTTAAGAGGAAAGAGAACTTCTCTCAGCAAGACAAGTCTCCACGAGAAGTTATGAAGGATAGGGTTACCAGAATCACTCGTTAGATCTCAGGAGACAGTAAGAAGGCTAGGATTCCTATGCTGCCTGTTGCCTTCCCCTCTCTCCTCCAAGCACTGAGCTTAAGAGCCTCCTTGGAAAGAGTCTGCCTACTACTCTGCTTACTGTCCTGACTCTGATGAATTCATAATGAATGATAAAATTCCTAATATTCTATTTGACATAAGAACTGGAGATGTAAATTATATTGTATACTGTGGACCTCTAAGAGATAAGCAGAGTATTATCATAAAAAGCCCCATTATGGATCCAGATCTTAGTCTGGTTTTAGGCCAGTGCAGTGAGCATTGGAATTAAGGCATAAGCAGCAAACAGAATAGGGCTAGATCATAGATTCCAGTACCGTCCTACCACAGTATTCATACCTGCCAACCAATGCACAGGCATAACCAGGGAACAGGACAGAATGGAGGTTCTCTCTTTGTGCTGTGTCTGTTAGCACAGACAATACAAGTAGGGCAAATATTTTTTTGTTCTCGTTCTTAGCTTGGCTTGGTTTGATTTTCTTTTTTGTTTAGGTAAGAAAGATTTTCACTATACAGACGTGCTATGCTCTGGCCACAAGGGCAGAGAACAATACCTGGACCATTTTATTTATTCAGAAATGCAGGTTCATGGGCAGACCAAGACATATTCTTCCTGCCCAATGATCACAGACTCACAGAATCATAGAATAGTTAGGGTTGGAAAGGACCTTAAGATCATCTAGTTCCAACCCCCTTGCCATGGGGAGGGACATCTCACACTAAACCATGCCACCCAAGGTTCTGTCCAACCTGGCCTTGAACACCATCAGCAATGGAGCATTCACAACTTCCCTGGGCAACCCATTCCAGTGCCTCACCACCCTCACAGGAAAGAATTGCTTCCTCATATCCAATCTAAACTTCTCCTGTTTAAGTTTAAACCCATTACTCCTTGTTCTCTCACTACAGTCCCTAATGAAGAGTCCTTCCCCAGCATCCCTATAGGCCCCCTTTAGATACAGGAAGGCTGCAATGAGATAGCAGCCCAGGATGTGGTTGGCTTTCTGGGCTGCAAGAGCACACTGCTGGCTCATGCTCATTTTTCCATCGACCAACACCCCCAAGTCCTTCTCCGCAGGGCTGCTCTCAATCTTGTCTTTGTCCAACCTGTAGCTGTGCCTGGGATTGCCCCAATCCAGGGGTAGGACCTTGCACTTGTCATGGTTAAACTTCATCAGGTTGGCATCAGCCCACCTCACAAGTGTGTCAAGGTCCCTCTGGATGGTATTCCTTCCCTCCAACGTATCAATTGAACCACCCAGCTTGGTGTCATCGGCAAACTTGATGAGGGTGCACTCAATCCCACTGTCCATGTCACTGACAAAGCTGTTGGACAAGACCGGTCCGAACACCGATCCCTCAGGGACACCACTTGTTACTAGCCTCCAGCTGGACATCAAGCCATTGAGCACAACTCTTTGCGTGCGGCCATCCAGCCACTGAGTGGTCCACCTATCAAATTGATGTCTCCCAAACTTAGAGACAAGGACGTCATCTGAGACAGTGTCAAAGACTTTGCATAAGTCCAGGTAGATGACAAGTGCTCTACCCTTGTCCAGCAGTTCCGTAGCCCCATCACAGAAGGCCACCAGATTGATCAGGCAGGATTTGCCCTTAGTGAAGCCACGCTGGCTGTCACCAAGCACCTTGCTGTTTTTCATGTGCCTCAGCATGGCTTCCAGGAGAATCTGCTCCAAGATTTTGTCAGGCACAGAGGTGAGACTGACTGCTCTGTAGTTCCCCGGCTCATCCATTTTACCCTTCTTGAAAATGGGAATTATATTTCCCTTTTTCCAGCTGCTGGGAACTTCACCTGACTGCCATGATTTTGCAAATATGATGGACAGTGGCTTAGCAACTTCAATTCCCAGCTCCTTCAGAACCCACGGATAGATTTCATCAGGTCCCATAGACTTCTGTATGTTCAGGTTCTTAAGATGGTTTCGCACCAGATCCTCTCCTAAAGTGGGCCCAGGGTCTTCATTCTCACTGTCCCTGCATCTGAAGACTGAGTCAAAGAAGTCATTAAGAACCTCAGCCTTCTCCAAATCCAGGGTAGCCAGTTCTCCTGATAGCTTCTGGAGAGGGCCTACGTTGTCCCTAGCCTGTCTTTTATTTGAAAAGTACCTACAGAATCCCTTCCTGCTATCCTTAACATCCCTAGCAAAGTTTAATTCTAACTGGGCCTTAGGTTTCCTATCCTGGTTCCTAGCTTCCCGGACAACATCGCTGTATTCATCCCAGGCCACCTGTCCTTGCTTCCACCTTTTATAAGCCTCTTCTTTCCCTCGAAGTTTCCTCAGCAGCTCCTTATCCATCTAAGGAGGTCTCCTGGCCCTCCTGCTGCACTTCCTTCTAGTTGGGATGCATCACTCCTGAGCTTGTAGAGGGTGATCCTTGAATATCAGCCTACAGTCTTGGTCTCCCCTGCCGTCTAGGGCTATATCCCATGGAACCTTATTGAGCAGGTTCCTGAATAGGCCAAAGTTTGCTCCCTTCAGTCCAGGGCAGTGAGCTTGCTGCACGCTCTTCTCACTGTTCTGAGGATCTCAAATTCGACCATCTCATGATCACTGCAACCAAGGCTGCCCTGGAATGTCACATTTCCAACCACCCCTTCCCTGTTGGTGAACACGAGGTCAAGCATGGCACCTCTCCTTGTTGGCTTCTCTATTACTTGTAGAAGGACGTTGTCTTCCATACAATCGAGGAACTTCCTGGATTGCTTGTGCTGGGCCATACCATCCCTCCAACAAGTATCAGAGTGGTTGAAGTCCCCCATAAGAACAAGGGCCTGTGAGCATGAAGCTATTCCCATCTGTCTATAGAGCGCTTCATCCACCGAGTCCTCTTGGTCACGCGGTCTGTAACAGATCCCCACAATAATGTCTCCCACCGCTGTTCTCCCTTTAACCCTGATCCACAAACTCTCTATTGACTGCTCACCTGTCCCCAAACAGAGATCCATACTCTCCAGTCTATCCCTAAAATAAACAGCAGCTCCCTCTCCTCACCTACCAAGCCTATCTTTCCTAAAGAGCCTGTAACCTTCCATTCCAACACACCAGTCATAGGAGCCATCCCACCATGTTTCTGTGATGCCTATATCATACCCCCGTAGACGTGCACACATCTCTAATTCCTCTTGTTTGTTCCCCATGCTACGGGCATTTGTATAGGGGCATCTGAGCCAAGCTCCAATTGAAGCTGGCTCACCGGCTGGAGCAGCTTCTGAACGTTTACTGTAGGTACTGGCAAGTGACTGGGTGTGTTGGGATGGAACGAAGTCCCCGTCCCCCAACATATCTAGTTTAAAGCCTCCTGGACCAGTCTGCAAGCCTCCTACCAAATCCACTCTTCCCTTTGTCAGACCAGCTCCACCAGCCCCCAGTAGACCAGGCCTACTAAATTGAATCCCATGTCCAAGTTACCCAAACCCCTGACTATGGCACCACCTTTCTAACCATTTATTAACCTGGCCAATCCTCCTAGCCTTTTTAAGGTCCTCCCCTGTATCCTGCAGAATTGACAAGACATTCTGACTTCAGGTATTTTCTACCTTCCATTCAATTTATTTTATCCCTCATTTTTTTATTTATTATTATTATTATATTACAACCATTGTCATCTCTGTGTTACTTTGAAAACTCTGTGCATGGTATTTTCCTTGAAGCAAAATCACATTCCAGTGAACAAGTTACAAGTTCATGCATTTTCACCTTTTACACTTTACAAACACAGAAGTGATAGATTTGTGGAAAAACAGTACTGTGTTAGAAATGTATGGTTATTTTGCCTCTGTCTCTCAACTTGACAGAAAACATGTGTTGTGACTTCTTTGACACAATGAGTACTATTAATGAATGACTTTTTAGCACAACCCATGAAACACTACTGACTCTATGCGCAGATGCAGACTAGTGATGAGTCATATCCTTCAGCTGGAGAGGGACGTTTTATAAGGGCTTGTACTGATAGGACAAGGTGGACTGGCTTTCCAATGAAAAAGGGTAGATGTAGATAAAAGGAAGATCGTCTGCACTATGAGGATAGTAAGGCACTGGAACAGGTTGCTCAGAGGAGCTGTGGATGCCCCATCCCTGGAAGTGATCAAAGCCAGGTTGGATGGGGCTTTCAGCAACCTGGCTTAGTGGATTGGAAGTAGATGATCTTTCAGGTCCCTCCCAACCTAAACCATTCTATGATTATCGTATTTTTTAGCACACTCTAATTTTTCACATATTTCTCTTACCATGTAGCCCACACATACAGCAATACACTGACTGCACTATATACACCACATGAATTTCTAATTAGTTGAAAGAAGAAAACAGGAGAAAGTAAGCAAATACACTAGCACCCGTTGTAATGAGAAGTTTTACAAGTATGATTTAATGACAAACCATTATGCCTCAGTACATTTCCGAGACCTCTTATTCTTGTTCTCCCCTGCTTGAAAATGTGTCCTCTTGTAAAAGTATCTTCTACACTTTTCCTCTTTTGCACATGGCTTTCTCAGTCTCCTGACTAATTCTCAAATATTTCTCGAAGTGCACACCACTAGCTTGTCCTGTTCTCTGAATCATAATTCTTTCCCTGTAGATCTTTTCTTCTACCTGCCAATTTGTTTCTAGCTTCCCTTTCTGTCATTAGGTATCTATGTAAAACATATAAAGACATATACCCATCAATTCAATATATGTCAAACTGATTTGTTTTGTGAAACATTTCTAGTATTCTCTCCCTGCACACCCCAAACATTGAATCACAGAATCACAGAACAGTTAGGGTTGGAAAGGACCTTAAGATCATCTAGTTCCAACCCCCCCCTTGCCGTGGGCAGGGACACCTCCCACTAAACCATGCCACCCAAGGCTCTGTCCATCTTCTGGTTTTCCTTTTATCATATTCATACAGGGTAATATTGCAGAAAAAATAGAATAGAGGTCAATTTGCAGCTGTCAAGATAACTTCAATTTGCAGCTGTCAAGATAACTAAGAAGAACTGATCTATTTCTTCCTGCCCTCGGTCAGCTGATTTAGGTCAGGATTGGGGAAAAAAAAAACAAACAACAAAACAAAACAAGGCACTTTCTCACATGGCAGGAGCTACAGCTTCCTGTGTGCTTCTATTATATCAACTTAAAAAATCTCACTAATAAACCAAACAGAGATATCTACCACAAACTAATGCAGCCAATTAATAGGACAGATGGAGGTCAGGGGAGACAATTAAATCCCTTTGACAGAGGAGATTATTCTACCTCATATTGGAGACATGTCAGCAATTCCTGTCTGATCTGACTTACACATTTATTCTTCAGAATAATTCCTTACATAATGCCTTCTTTGGCATGAAAGAGAAAGATCCACTGTCTAAAGACCTTGCATAAAATTGTTTATTTTTAAAGTGGTGGGAATTGCAATATGTTTTATCAACAGTATTTTTACTGATTTCTAGAACAAGAAAATCAAATATTCTTTTTTTGTTTAGGTTAGACAGCTGCTACTCTCTTTGAAGTCTGCCCCTGAAAAGGATAACTATCACCTTGGCAAGCTGCTAACCACCTTCTGTTTGGAATTTGATTTTGCTTCTCCTTTTGCATATTCCCATAGGAGGTAACCATTTAGGAGTCCTGATTGATTTACTCTTCTGCCTCCAATTTCCTGGGATATTGAAATCTTCTAACAATTTCAACATATTTTCAACAATTATGTTTCCTGAATTCTTGCACCAAGGTAGCTGTGTTTCTGGATGCCACATCTGCACTACTAATACTAAAAACTGTAAGAGCTGTTTTCATATTCTGGCAATACTGATTTTATATTTCATATTTTGAACAAAAAGTATCGCACTACTCTGAATTATTTCTTCTTTTTTTTCCTGATTTCCTGCCTATACATTTCAAATGCAAAACCATAAATAACCATAGGTTATATGCTCAGCTGAGGATATAAATTCTCCATGAGGTAATTTTTTACAAAAAAACTGTGCATCAGATGAATCCGAGACTGCTTTCAGCTACAGGTCATTTGGGGAAAAAAAAAGTATGATGCTACAGTCCAGCACATCACAATCAAAAAAGCATGAAAGTTCTGACAACACTTAAATTACTTTTTCTTTTTTTTAATTAACTCATGCTGTGGTACTATTTCAAAGTTAACAAGCTCATAATCCTGTTGCACTATTACTATTCTAGTATTTAAAAGCACTAAGTCCACAATCTAAAAGACAACTCAGCTGACAAGACAGGGATTTTTCTAGTGATATTGCTGTGATTGCTCATTTCCAGATCCAATTTCCACAATGCAAATTCCAGTGCATTAGTTTTCTTTTACAAGCTCATCTATTGAAAACTCTCATTACTTAATTTCTGCACTATCATCAGAGCTTTGTCATTCAGATATGTGTCCTTTAATGAATTCTACTTCTACATTAATTTACAGTTTATGCTGAAAATAGTATCTGAATTTCTTATACCCTTATGTAGCTTATTATCTGTTTAAACTTTTGATTTTAGTTCTGATGGCTTCTACATGTACAGAAAACTGATTCTTGTTCTGTCATTAGTTAACTTTGAATTGTAGCCTCCCACCTTTGCACTCAATCCACTTTGTTTCACTAATACTTAAAATCTGAATTTACAATTACCTCAGTAGCCTCTAAAATATTTATTTCCATTTAATTTCATCAAGTAAAGTATATTTCTTGCAACCACTTTCCTTTAAATAGAACTGTAGCAACAATAGATGCTTTCAGTCTCTAATTATCCATCCTCTAGCTTTTCAACTTACTGATCATCATTACACAAACTTGTAATATAGCTCTGTGTTTGGGGTTTTTTTTTTTGTCCTTTTTGATACTTCCAGGTAATGAAAGTGAAAGGCATGTACAGCTATTTTAAATCCACTGGGAGAAAAATTGAACTGCTCTTAAATAAAGACCAGGAGCAAGATTTGTTTTGTTTGGAAGAGAACTCTGGGGGTCATTTGGTCCAACCCCCGAAGACTGCTGCCCAGTACCACATCCAGATTGCTTTTGAGCATCTCCAAGGAGGGAGACTCCACAACAGTAAGACAGTAAGTAGATCCTGATGCTCACACACACACAAAAGAAGACCCAAATAACCCAAATAATATGTAACACTGTTACCCAGATAAATTGCTATTTTTTTTAAGTGAATATATTGAAAACATTGGGACATATGCAATAAATTGTATTTTTCACTCACAATTGGCATATCATAATTACAAACAATATTCACATGAATATTTTCACTAACAATAGATTTCCAATCAATTTGTTAAATACATGTTATTTTCTTACAAGAATTCAATTATCAGACGCTTATTAAAATAAAATGCCATTTAAACAAGCCAATCAACTATCATTCAAATGAAGAAAGAATTATAATTCCCCAAGGATAACTGGTGTTTTCAAAAGAAAATTATATAGAAATGCAGTATTTGAAATAAATCCTTTGAAAACTGAATTACAACTAAATTAATTTATGATCAGTTTATGCTCTGATGTGACTTTAATTAGCATGCACTGCCGAACAGAAAAATTTCTTCAGAAATTTTGTTATGTTTATAGGTTTTCCAATTTTAGTCATTATCCTAATACATCTTCATAATTCTGTCAGAAGTCTTGAATTTGTGGTGGGAGGTGATTGTGTATTTTAATAGCTTGTAATCAAGTACTTGGATCAGAATAACAATAATTTCATATGTACAGGTAACTTAATTCCCACAAAGAATTTTGGCAATGTATACACACTCACCTTGCAAAAAGTATCCCAGTGTAAAAGGATGGGCATGCTATGTATAAATACGATGAATGTGTTGTTCTATGCAGTGAAAATTAAGTAGTAACATTAACTGGAAATTAGCTATAGCAATAGTTGTATTACTTATTACAAAGTAAGTATGCTTTGTTTGCCTACTAATGTGTTACAACTGGGAGCTCTTTCCATCCTTTTATTGAATTTACATTTCAGGTCATTCTACATGCATGTATACCTTTTTTGGAAAGATGAATGACAAATGGGAAAAGAGTTATTTCTTAACAGTTTACATAAGGCTTTGCATATTTTACATTGAAAAATGTGATTAATAGAAGTAGCTACAACGAAAGAAGGGAACTGAGATTATTGAAACACTTCATCATGAAATATTACTAAATTATGGTCTTTGCCAGAACTCTTGTACTGGAACTTTATACACAAAAGACATGTCCGTGCCCATGGCAGGGGGTTGGAACTAGTTGATCTTAAGTTCCTCTCCAACCCTAACTATTCTATAATTCTATGATAAATCTTCAAGGCTGTCTACTAGGCATCCAAATACATGTCTTCTAGTCTGACATCCTATTTTGGTAACATTATGCAAGAGTCAACTAACTCAGCATAGCAGTTTGATTGATCACCATTCATAGATAATTTTGAAGGATTTGCATCTCATGTTTATGAATTGAGTTCATGACATGTCTACCCATAAGAGGAATCGCAGTGTTATGACACAGTATAGGAAATATCACCTACGTACCTTTAACACAAAGCACAAAGCCTCAAATGATGAACGCAACACAGATTTTCAGTACAATTAACTCCACGGGCTGCGAACTACATTAGAATTAAATGCATGACTTTGTTCCAGATAAAAGGGCTTTATATCCATCATGGAGAGGCAAAACCCGATTTTAACAGGGATTTGGTTGCAGATTATTAATTTCTTATAGTAAAAAAAAAAAAATGCAGAATTTCAAGACTACAGCTAAGCACCTATTTTGTCGGACATTTGCTAAAGTCATACTAAAACATAAATAATTTAGCTGGTTTTGCTAACGTTCTGTGAATAATTGTATAAGCTTTAAATCCATGTTGATGCTGTGAGCACAGACAGGCAAATCTCCGTAACTATTACTGAAGCTGCAACCAGGTGAAAAAGAAAATACTATTAGCTCATAGCCATTTGAAAGAAGTAGAGGCTACAATGCCTGAAAACAGACAGAATCTAAATTTTACCTGGCCGGAGTAGTTTTACCTATACACAAATAATTCTAGACTTTTTTCAAGTAGTGGGTAACAGCATTACTGTATTTGTGCTGTGTTTCCTTTCTTTCACTTTTTCCTTGGGAAGGAACAGTGGAATGCAGAGATGTACATATGAAAGAAGATGTGCTAATTAATGAAACTTGTAGAAAGTATATTTTAGACACTTTTGGCTTCCATATATAAGATCGATAAAATAACGTTATATGCAAGCATTTTGTGAACAATGTAAATAGAAAATCAAAACAAAATACTGCTCTACAGTGTACAGTACTAGATATGTGGGTCTAATCTGGCATGCAGCTGAAACTAAATGCATTTTACATTCACATAAACAAGCAAATACATTTAGTTTGAACTAGATGATCTTAAGATCCTTTCCAACCCTAACTATTCTATGATTCTATGGTTTACCTTCAGAATGAAAAAGTGTTTTTCAGTCCAAAGATATTTCTACAAGCAGTTTGGCTTCCTGCTGGCAAAAGCATTTTATTTTTTACTTTGAAAAAGAAAGAAATATGTCATCATCTTCCCTAGTCACTCAACGGCTGTATTAATTTGTTTTCATGGCAGTGATTAGCATAATTGTAGTGGATTACTTGCATTTGGCACAGAATATAAATAATTCAGTATTTTTCATCATTGAAGAGCTAGAGAATGATAGTATCAGTTAGGCTGGAAAAGACCTTTAAGACCAACCATAAACTAACACCCAGCTCACTACAACCTCCTTTCAGGTAGCTACAGAGAACAAGGTCTCACATGAGCCTCCTTTTCTCCAGCCTAAGCAACACCAGCTCCCTCACCCACTCCTCCTAAGACATCTCTAGATCCTTCACCAGCTTCACTGCTCTTCTTTAGACACTGTGATGCATATTTTTCCCAAGCTATGCAATACTACGATATTTATGGACACTGTTGTGGTTTAAACCCAGTTGGCAAATCAGCCACACACGCACTCACTTCCCCCCTTTCCTCTCCTCTGTTCCCAGAGGGATGGGAAGGAGAATCGAAAGAATGCAACTCCCATGGGTTGAAGTAAGAACTCTCCAGTAACTACGGTGTAACACAAACCACTACTAATAATGATAAGGGAAATAACAAGCGAAGAGAATACAACTGCTCACCAACTGCCAACCAACACCCACCCCGGCCCAAGCAGTGATCTAGCCCTTCCAGGTAACTGGCCCAATTTATAGAGTGGGCATGATGTGCTGTGGTATGGAATACCTCTTTGGCTAGGTTTGGATCAGGTGTCCTGTCCCTGCTTCCTCCCGGCTTCCCCTCCTCCCTGTCAGAGCACGAGACTCAGAAAGTCCTTGGTCAGACTAAACATTACTGAGCAGCAACTAAAAACATCGGCAGAACAAGCACTGTTGCCAGGACGAAAGTCAAAAACACAGCACTGCACCAGCTACTAAGAAGGAGAAAAATGACTGCTACTGTTGAACCCAGGACAGATACTTAAGTCAACTTCTCAAAAACAAAACCCAGTCTATTTTGCTATCCTCCAGCTTTCTCTGCAACACCAGCATTCACAAATTCATTCCCAGAGGTACATAACAACTGTGTCTTATTTTATCAGCATTCATTTAATCTGTTAAGACTAAAACGTCTGAAGAACTTTTCAGTCCTCTGCTTTCCATGCACTTCTACAGGACTGAGGTTAAACCCAAAAAATCCTGAGTATGGAACACAAGATTCAAATTCAGAATGGTATTCAAATAGTCTGCATGTGACTTACTACTTAACCTCAGAACTGCATGAACTCTTTTGCATTCTAATGCTCTCTGAGGTCTAGAGCTACAGTAATTTCCAGGTAAAATTTTAGATGCAACACTCAAATGCCTGTAAATATTCTAGGCACCCAAAGAGCTCACTGAAACCACATTTTTCTCTAGAAATACAAAAATACACTTCTGTACCTCCCCAGATGACCAGAATCTCACAGGCTTGTTCTCAGGTCAAAAGCTAAGGGCAACTTTCAGTTCTGGGGAGTAGACAGCTAATTTTTTTGCTAAATGAAGTAGTCTACTGGTGAGCTAGGTGTTTATCAAATCAATACAATCTAGTCATTTTACCTAGTGCAACCTAGAAACATATCTATCCAGAAGGCTAGCAGATATGACATAGTACTTATGAGATACCCAGGGCCCCTGCAGTATTGTTGTAAGTTTTATTCCTAAAACTATACTAGAAGCCTGGTTTTAGGAACCCAAATCTCTCTCAAAGAACTGAAAATCTTATTTCTCCTAATCTGCTCTTTGATAAATAACCTTGCACTGCAAGTTGCATACACATCCATGGAATTAGCTGAAAATAGCCAAAACAAGAGCATTATTCAAAAAGATTTCACCTCTATATAATTTCTTAAAAATTCAGAAGAAAATAAAAATATGTTTGTGATTCTATCATTATTGATTTTCCATTTTTTTGTCCCAAAATTCCAGTTCCAATGATAAGGCACCTATAATGCTATACGTGTTTTAAAACTGATCAGTTACATATGTACTAATATTGGGGATTGTCATGACCAAGGTGTAAGACCTTGCACTTGTCTTTGTTCAACTTCATGAGGTTTTCATGATCCCACTTCTCAAATTAGTCAAGGTTCCCCCACATGGCATCCCTTCCCACCAGCAAATGACCTGTATCACTCATCTTGGTGTCTGATCACAGTGGTGTCTGCCAGACCACAGACTGGTTTCCACCAGTAATCAGTGTAGCCCTTGGTTTAGTAATCTACATTATATCCTGTAATAAAAAAAGATTACAGGATATGGTTGTCTCCTATTCTAGAAGCTCAAGTTCGTGATCCCAGAATCATCTTTCGTCAGTTGTTTGTAGAAGCAACACGAACTGCAGTGTGCAGGGCTCATATTAAGTCATGGGACTCCAGGAGGATACAAGATCTTGCTATCACACAGCGCTACTCCTTTTACATAAATACCAAGGAAAGTGGCTGCTGAATGGCTGATGGGAAAGTAAAGGAATATTAAGTAAAAGATAAGGATGGTCTTCCCCTGCCATACTGCTGAGCTATCCAAACAAAAAAAACATTACAGTCTTGAGGCTAGTAATGAAGATGAGGTGTGTTTTCAACCTTGATAGGGTGAGGACAACTGCATACATGTAATTCATTTACACTGCAAGCTTATGTTCAAAAGTTTTTTGGATAAAACAACACTGAGGATTTTTGAACTTCTTTTTTTTAAAAAGTTCCCTGTAGAAACTAGTATGACCCTGCTACTTATTGTTCAGTACTGTAGATTTAACTTATAAGTCACAAAATATTTTCAAGTTCAAGCATTTCAGAGTAGCAAAATCTGCACTCCAGATCTTTGAACTGAACATGACTCAACTTTAAAAAACACCTCTAATCAATCAAACAACCTGCCTATACAAAACAGTGTGATCATTTCCTATTTCACTTTCACTTGCATGCTCACGATGTTATGATTCAGTGAACTTCTATTAGCCATGCAGTTTGTAGAACATTCAACTTACACAATTGTAACAGTTCTTCATTACTGTTCTACAATGCTTTATGTAATGTAATCTTCAGATTAATTTCCTGAAAAATCAATGGTATCTGTGTAATTGCTACTGGAGGAGGGGAACCTCCATCTACCCCACTCCTATCCGTCTGATGCTGGTTCCAGCAGCAGATGCTCAGAGCCTGGAGACGGGTCACAGGTCAGAGGAGCACACCTGAGCAGAAAAGCACAAAGGAATTCCAGCCACTTCAGCCAGTAAGTCAGCTTGGCTTCCTCAGGGGCCAACTTAAATGTCTCTATGCAAATACACATAGCATGGAGAATAAACGAAAGGAGTGAAAGACATGTGCATGGCTTCTGTGCTATGATCTTACTGGCATCACGGAGACATGGAGGGATGGCTCCTATGACTGGAGTGTTGGACTGGAAGGACATAAGCTCTTCAGTAAGGACATGCAGGACTTGAAATGTCTATTTAATTGATGGATTCCCATGCTAAAATTATGTTAATGCTTCACCAAGAGAGAAAAAATGTGGGGAGTATTTTTTTTTTTCCATCTAAGAGTGTAAAATACAGTCAGAAGCCACAAAGAAATCTAGAAATAAGAGCTGAAGGCACTGCTTAACCAGAGGTTGCACTGCTCAGCTGAGTGCAGTTCCATTTACAGTCACAAACCCTGACAACAGGAGGCAAAGCAAAGACTCTGATCTACAACACTGAATCCCAAGAGCTGAAAAGTAGGCTGAGAAGAGCTGACAGCTCTAAGAATATTAGTCATATTGTGCCCTGATTTCTTCAGAGAATTAAGAGCTGATCCATTTCCTAAAACTTCCAAGACTAGAGCTGGAACGATTTATTCTTGCTTTCTAATTTGAAGGCTTTGTTATTCCTTCACATTTGTTATCATAAATGATACAAGACACAAGGCTTGATTAGAGTCTAAGAACATGATCAGGAATCCGACAGTATGTGGCTACATCAAAGAAGCTACATAGCACCTCACAGACTACCACAGGCCTCCATCTGCCAACTCAGCTGTCAGGCTGGGATTTCAGAATGAAATCTCACCATTTAAACTAGCTTACACCTGTGATGCAAGATGAAAATCTGAGGACAAAGCATGGGCCATTTATTTTCTTTCATTGCTGTTGCTATATTGTGTATTGCCAGCAATCACTTTTTGCACACTCTATAGACTGCAGTTTTCTCTTTGTGAGAAAACATTAGTGGATGTAGAATTTTAGCTGCAGTTCTGGGTAAGAATGGTTGTAAGAAAAAAAGGTAACAGTGATCAGTGTGTGAGGAATTCTTTCTCTCTCTCTCTTTAATACAAGAGCACAATATAGCAAAATCTGCCCAAGCTACTGTATTTATCTGAACCAACTGTATCTATTTGAACCAATGCGGGTAATTATACACACTCTCACGGATCTTCCATTAACCCAAATGGATTCCTGTTGTCCACAAGTTTGCCTTGGGTTGCATATTTTCCTGAAAGCCTTCAGATCCATTTCAATTTGTCTCCTGAAAAACTCCTCATAGGAATATAACCTTCTTCTAGACAAAATAGTAAATACCTTCACATATATTGCTATATTTCTGTTCATGTATTTTTGAGTACCGTCCGGTTGGTAGTTGAACATGCATATTTGCCGCTTACATATACTTCAGAAAATTAACAAGCAGAGAAGCTGAAAAAAATTTGACTCAAGACTTACAACTTCATTTTCTACTCTCCTGTTTTTTTAACATATAGTCCAATTATCGCTTTACATGAAAAAGAAAATTTTCAAAAAGCACAGCTGGCTTCTGATGCCCATGAACTTGCAGCAGGAGTTAAAAGACAGACATCAATATACTCTATCACACATATATCACACTTGTCTGTTTTAATGTTTGCTTCCTTTTTTCCCCTTCTCCCTGAATTTCCCTCAGTGCATTATGAAGAACAAAACGCTGAGAAAACAGTGAAAACTAAAATCACACCATCCCTCACTTTACCCTTCAGACCCCGCCCCGTGATTTATCTCAGTGTGCTGTGGCAGATGCTGATATGAGAGCTTCCCTTCTTGGGACATGGCTGTGGCTAATTCTAGTGCAAGACAATGTAAATCTAACACAATTTATTAGTTCCAAAGAAATTACGTGATTATTTTAACTTTGACTTCAGCTTTGTACTCTTCATATTGGCCTTGTTTACTTCATATCAATTACTTGTTCTTTTTCCTGAAAAAAAGTATGAGTTTTCTGAGGAGAGTACAGAGCTATATCTAAAGCGTTGTAGTCACGCATATGTGTACTACTCACTATAGCAACCTGTAAGAGCTCAGCTGTGATCACGATCAGCGTGGATGCTAAACTATTAAACAGAATCCTGTTTATAAAGTGGTTTTTATTCAATTACATTTAAATTGCTACAAATAGGAATAAACATGGTTCAGTGATGTAAAAATCATGGGAGTTTTCAAAGCTGTTATGCTCTTTGTCTGATTTTTACACTTCGCATAATGGTACCCTCAGATCTCATAACTAACCTGTCATACTTCGAATTATAGGTTATTTAAAACTTTATTATCATATATTACTATTCCTTCTCCTTGAATTTAGGACCCAATGATTACACTGAATTGAAATGTCATTATACTGCAGCTAGCATGACGGTTACAGAACAAGTCACATCTGCTTCAAAGTTCACAGATCATATAAAGTGAGAAGGAAGACTATACAACAGAGAAACTTTTCTAGCCATTTGTACATGTCTTTCCCTTTTCATTAATCAGTGTGTCAGGCACAGTGTGAAAGAATGGCAATTAGATTAATCTGTTTTATAAACAGGATATGTTCTGTGCATAGATTTCTAAATGAAAGACTTGTCACGTTTCTGCAAACTGAAAGACCGTCAGCTCTATCTGATGCAGTGCAGCCTGGAAACCCCAAGCCTTACAGAGAAGCAGTGTCACAATACTAGGTCTAATTCCATGTCATTTAACTACAAACTGATTCACATTGATACAGAGCTTAGAAATAATAAAAATTCATGCTTATCATGAATAAAAACATAAACAGCACTAATGTTCAGCAAGGATTGTATTCCATGTCTCATTGTATAAACATATGGCAAACAAGCATTTTAACTGCAGGTATATATTGCAAAGATGTATTTCAAACATATTTAAGAACACCCGCAGCAGAGACTTGTTCTCATTTCTTTTATATTGTTTTGACAGCAAACAGAATTGTTCTGAACATAGTGTAAGTACTTACCACTGTGTTGTATTTTTGAGAAGGCTTCAGAACTCTCCCATAGGAGGCAGCATGATGTCATTTTACTTACAGCAGAAGTTTTTCCTGTTAGGAATAAATACATAGTGCTTTTCAGTAAATGAATGAAAAAAATGCATGCTTGTAAGTCACAAAAGGTGAAAGAATTGACTTATATATTGACAAAAATATATATTTGGGGGGGAACCTAAGGCAAGCACTTCAAAATAAAATAAGAAAAAATAAACAATATTGCAAAACCCTTGGGTTTTAAATACTTATGTTATAAATATTCCCTTTTTAAGCAATTTGACCATTACTTATTCTTTCCTATGGGTAATTCAAAACTGTAGTTAATTCTTCAAATGACATTTCAATGGACAGGCTATTTGCCAATCACCTATCCATTTTAGATAGACTATATAGATAGGCTGGATAGCAGTATTTACCAGTAGTCTCTACTCTCAGAACTATCTTGAGATATTGCAATTTACAACTCAGACCTAAATGTTGTTAAGAAAGTTATTTCAGGTAATTTGCTTAGGTTCCAATACTGTATTAGCTGAAATACTTCTCTTTCTTCAAAGGCCAGCAGAATTGATTTTACAGCATTCATAGCTACGCAGGGGAATTCATGCACTGATTGCGCATTTGTTTCTGTATCTCTCTTAAAGTACCAAGGCACTTCAAATAATTTATTCTTATTTTCAATAAATTAATCATCACAAAGAAGAACTCTGTGTGAAAAATACCATTTCAAAAATAATTACAGGAGCAAGGGTGAGGCAGTCAAGTATTCCTATTAGCTTTCTAATATGTCAAGCACCCTCAGTTTCTGAAAAATCACACAATGCATTTGGTCACAGTATAGTCCCTATTAACACTGTAGAAACACTTCTGCAATAAACCGGCAAGCATGTTCCACAAACTTATATGGCTTTCAGGGTCCATCAGCATCTTATTCATCAGCAGGAACAGACATCACTTCCAGATAACAGATGAAGTATGGACTATCATCACTAACAATGTAACTATACACACGCATGGATAACAAACACTTTCTGTATATTTATACTTTATACTAAGAAATTAATCAGGTTTTCGCAATAAGAATCTTAAGAAGCATGGCAGTGGGTTTCCATATTATATTTCAGAAAATTTTCCCATACAATTTAAAGAAAAATCATCAAATTTTAGCCTGCAATTTTGACCAAAATCAATGTAAAATTACTTACTGCAACGGTGTAACTTACTTGCTACTGGCAGATTCTGAAATCTTAATCACAATGAATAACTTTCTCATAAATGTTTTGACTCACTAAGGCAAAACCACTACCTGTAAGTGCAATTCATCCTAACAAACAGCTGCAAACACAGTCCCCAGTTCTGTGTAATGTCAATGACTATAAACTGGAAATAAATACCAGGAAATGCCTATCTGAATGCATGTCTGAAACATACAAGTTCAGGGATACAGAAGCAAAGCAAATCCTTATGAATAAAGAACGTGTGAAACACTCTAGCTAAACTGTGAGAGTGTCCATCTGGACACTTGCTGCAGGGGAAGCCTGGCAACACTACAACTTTTCATACACACCCGTTGAGGAATCAGATGTTGAAGTTTAGGGCAATCTTTACTCCAAGCTACGGTAGCGTCTTGAATCTCTCCACATGACAGTGGCACTTTTACTGGAGATTTCACTGCTCACGTAGACTTTGACAGCCATTCCCATTCTCCAACAGTAGTGGGTGATTAAACCTAGGATATAAGAAATAAGGAAGGATTTAAGGAATGGCTGGACAGTGAAAATCCACTAAGGCTGATACAGCTTCCCCTCTCAGTTATCTTAAACTTGCACTTCTTTATTTCAGTAGCCTTTATAACTTCATTCCTGCTACAGGAACAGAATAAGACTCATCTTGGCTTTACTGGTAGGCAGGGATTGCGTATACTTTCTGACCATAGCATCAAAATAGTCTCTATCTTTAAAGCATAAAAATTAATTAAGAAAGTGCTATCTGTGAACTATGCTTTCCAAGTTTATATTTTACATATATATTTATCCCTCTCACCCTCAGTCTGTCATATGGATCTTCTAATTATCCTTTCCAAAATGATTTTAATTATGGATGACTATAGTTTTGACTTTATATATTCCAGTAAACCAGTGTCTTGTCCATTTCCAGATCATGCTAAGACTTTCTCTCTGTAATAGTCAAATTATTCTCATAAGAAAAACAACAACAACAAAAAAAACCCAACAAAAAAACAAAACAAACAAACAAACAAACAAACCCAAAAAACAACACCTGCAAATACTGCACTCCCTTGTATCAGGAAACATGGCCACACATGTTAAAGACTAGCAGTCAAATTCTAAGACAATATATGGATATTGCCTACATATACATTACATTGTTTTATCTCCATATTAGTGACAACCGATTCCCTCATAGTTGTAAAATTTTATTAAAAATATTGAGGGAATCTGGCAGTCCTTCTAAGCACATTTCCTCAAGTTTAAAACACGTCTTCTCACCAGTCCATGGACTCATATGTAATTTAAATCTTGCAGTGTTATGATGACCCTAGTTCCAATGTTACTCAGTTTAAGCTTACTCAATTGACTCATTTCACAGAATTACCGCAACAGTCTCTTATTTTATGGGTGATAAAACAACAAGAAACTAATAATGACACAGTTATCTAAGTCTTTACCTGAGAAATAAAATCTGTCTCACAGATGCTTTGCTTTGAACTTGATGACCTACTCTTTCCAACTATCCCCCTCTGACAGCTCTTGTCAATACCCAGATACAGGCAGTGAATATACTTGTTTATTCTTAAACGCTCAATTTTATTCATCAAAACGACTGGATTATTTTAATTAACTTCAATTTAGGCAGACAGGTTCATTAAGTCTCTGAGAAAATGTGTCCTTTTAAACACAAACTTAGCACCTTTAAATCTGTATCTTTTACAGTGTTTACATACTTTCCCCCATTGATTCAGTTTCATATCAAGTTCTTTCTTTCTAACATATTAAAAATAATCTCTCCCCACTGCTAAATTCAAGAATTTCATACTCAGCAACATGTTCAGTAGAAAAAAAAAATTTCAAATCTTTTGAACTATAATAGAAAATCACTGATTAAACAGTGGATAAATGTATTTGGGCAGTTCTAAGATACTCTCTCAGCACCAAAAGCCCAGAAGGCAGAGTATCAGATAAGGAAATGATGCTATTTCAACTTAATTGCCTGGACAGAATGGGAGGAGGCTTACCTTAAGAAGACAAAAGCCAGCTAGAGGTAGATCCCACAGCAGGAAATGGACACAGCCCAAATGGAAAAGTATCACAGATGCACAAATGAAATCAACTTTTTCCCTAATTTAGGTATTTGAAAGCTAAATAACTAAACCTGACCTCAGGCTTCCTTTGTATTTAGTGGGGAAAAAAATAGGCATCCCAAACTGCAGAAGGCTTATACATCTCCATGAGACAAAGACTGTGGGTTTTACGTAAGGAAACAAACAACCCACGCTTCACATATATCAACTGAGGTTACGATGACTTACAGATAGCTAAGAAATGAGTGGTGGTATCGTATCTTTTTTACATAAAGCAAATATAATTAAGTATCAAATAAGCAAAGGCAGTAAAAAGTAACTTCTTTGCTAAATGTGCAGTAACTCTGCCTAGACTCCCATTTTTGGGGACACTTTTTTCAACTTTAATCAAAAGCAGCACACCATAAGGAGACAGAAAACCTCTCATCCACACACTCCCTTTAAATATATTTTCCGAGTGTTATTCCTTGTCTTCAAGCAAATCACAAAGATGATGGAACCCATCTTTCTTCTTTCTCCCTCTGATATAGTAGTCTCCTCAAGATTTCCTGCTCCTCTCTTTCGGCTTTAAAGAGTTAAACCCATGAACCTACCTGCACCTTTGGTCTTGATTCCACCCTGTCCCATAAGGATCCCTTTGTGGCAGCATACTCAGAGAAATGAGGAAAAAAGAGACTGACACTCTTCTGAAATCAGAGGTGAGGCACTGTGTCCTCAGCCACAATTAACTACAATATCCAACAGAACAGGTGGGTGGCTTCACAGAGAAACTACAAGAGAAAGAAAGAATAGGAATGTGTGACTCTGGCAAAGGTCTGCAAGGTCAGGAAAAACCCTGAGCAGAGACCCGAGATGAGCAGAGAAAGCAATCAGAACATCCTAACACAAATGACAACCAGAGACTGCTCTCCAGAGAAAACAGGCTTTTACCAAACATACAGCTGCAGAAGCAGAAGAATGATAACACAGAAACAGAAAGGCTGAGGCCATCTCCACAGGATGCAGACCAGGGAAGAGGAATGAAGCTGTAATGCGTGGTGGCAGCTAGCACCAAGGATGTGAATCTGAAGGAGTCCCTATTTTTACTAACATCTCCTGGAAAATCTTCTTGCCTTGGAAAGTACTTAGATATGAAATCTTTGCTTGTAAGACTGGCAAAACACAGGTGAATTTCTTCTGTGGTCCACATGAGAACCACCATGAAGTACTTGTCAAAACAAAGATATCATGTGTGACACAACAGATAAAAAACTCATCATCAGATGAATAAGGATAAATATTTGAACAGCATATAATACTCATTTCATTAGAAAATATGAAGATTTTTTTTTGTAACACCAAAAAATGGAAATATAAAGGATGAAAGGATTACAATACGAATATAGCAAGATTCCAAACAAACCTAATAATTAATACTATAGGTCAGAAACCTGAAAAGCTCCAGAAATAAAAAAGAAATTGCTGAAGGGAAAAAAAAACAAAACAAAACAAAAAATTACACAAAGAAATCCAGCATCCCCCTCCAAAAAAAAAAAAAACAACAAACTCTCAAAGCCAACAAAAAAAGAAAAAAAAAAAAAAACACACCCACACACAAAAAAAAAAAAAAACAACAAAAAAAACCCACAAAAATACAATGAACAGACTGAAAACAAAAGGGTTAGACTCAGTTTCAACCAAAACACAACAAAAGAAATTTTCTGAAGAATTTGCAAACTGCTATGAGAAGTAAAGAACAATTAAACTCAGGAAGCCCAAGCTCAAAACAGCAACACACACAAGAGAAATGCTGATAATGCAGAAGTGAGTGATTTGCCACGTTAAGAAATTCTGAATGGTAAACAGAACGACAAATCCCCTCAGGGGAACTTCAGGCCAGAAAGTAACAATGCCAACAAACCATGTAGAATATGACATAGTAAAAACGAAGCACATAAGAAAGGCTAAGTCTAAGGTCAAAGAGAGGGGGAGGGAATGCTGACCCTGTGTCAAAAGAAAAGGTTGATTCTCAAGTCAGGGAAAAGAGAAAGGCCAAGTCTGAGATTAAGGAGGAGGAAGAAAACGAGGACTAGATACAGCTAAAGGAGAAAGTCAGCAGAAAGGGGAGGGGAAAAGACCAGTCTGACATTAAAAAAAAAAAAGGAAAGAAAAAAAAAAAAAAAAGATTAAGGACAAACCCAAAGTGAAAGGCACAGAATCCAAAGAGAGCTTCAAGACCATGCTGAGACATACTGAAATTAAAGATCAGTTGGAACAGCAAGAGCTCTACATAATAACCCTCAAGCCTGTCAAGGTACAGCATTCAAAGACTGTAGACAGGGAATCAGATGAATGGAAGGCAGAATAATCCACCCAGTGGCATGAAGTTCAGATCACCTATTCAATCCTCACTTCAAGTACACAGTTAAATCTCCTTGAGCCTTTTAATATTATTTGTTTCTGAAACTAGCAGCAAGAAATGTACCAAAAGGCACTTAAAATAGCTATTACAGCAAAGCTCTTGCTATGCTCGAGGCAATGTTGACTATCAGCGTCACCTCCAAGTCATTACCAGTAAAGCATTTATCTTTGATGAAATCAAAAATGCCTCTCTGTGCATGAGCAAACTCTGAAAAACATATTTGCCCTGCTCACATTTGATTATTTTAAGGGCCTAGGTAATTCAGGAAAAAAAATCTCTTTAAATTTTCATAGCCAGAAAGACTGGAATGACTGAACACAGAATGAAAATTCACACATGAAAAACATAAGTGAAAAAGTTCTTATATTTACTTTACATGAATCATGCACCAGATACTATCACTGCTGGTTAATGCACTGTCAAAATATAAGCCACTGAGCTGTTTTTCACATATCCTCTTCCCAAAAATGCAGTGAGAGAAACTGTAATCCCAGCAATCAAACTGAAATCAGCTCAACAAAATCTGTCTGCACCCAGGTCTTCTACTATCTAGCTATATAATTTTCCATTCCTATACTATCTAAATATCTTTCAAGTGGATAGGACACGTGAGGAAGACTATTCCTGTTCAGCATTGATATAACTGAGAAGTTTCCAGGGAAATCAAGGCAGAGAGCCCCAACTGACAGCAGCACCACCATAAGTTAAGAGACTTCCTTCTCTTGAAAACTGAACTCTTACTCATTTTCACCTTCACAGTGTTTCCCAGCTCTCCAGAATGAAATTAAAACATGAGCAAAGCAAGTCACAGATGGCAACCCACCTATACTGCATATCCAAAACAAATATTCATAGGAAACCTTGCAGCCTAACATGTTCCCAAGGGCACCACCAGCCCTGACTGTCCTTACCCAATCCCCTCAGCACTCCCATACCCTGCCCAGGACCCAAGGTCAGCTCCCCTGCTCCAGTGACACCCCATCAGGGCTGGTCTTCAGCTCCCCACAGCCCTGCCCTACTAAGCGCGTGTCTCAGTCCACCTCCCCATCCCCAGGGAGGTGCCCAATGCCCTGGGCTGGGGCTGCCCCAGTGCCCCCCGCTGCAGCAGAATGAACTCACACAATCAGTCAAGAATGGAAACAACAAGTTATAACAGATTTTTTTTTTAATGTTCCTCTATTACCTTTTCCTGTTTCAACATCCAGACTAGCTGAAACCTCCTAGATAAACCTAAGCACTAAATTCCTTAGTTCCAAAGAGTATTCAAAATTGGACTCCACAGAGACACAAATCTTATTATTGTCTCTTCTCTGGAGAAGCCCACATTTTTTTGTTATAGCCTATATTCACATTTTTACATGACTGAGCCACCTACTTAGCACCTGTATCTGAAATACAGGTGCTGCGTCTCAAATTGTCTAAATGACAGATTAATTATGTTGTGAAAGCGGTTGTATCTGCATTTCCTTAGGAGGTAATGCTCAGAACATTTGTTGCTAGTAAATATTCAGGGTAAAGTCTGCTGCTTTAGTTTCAGCCCCTTAAGAGATGGTCTTCTGCATCCAGAACCTCACCATTTTTTTCCCCAACTGTATCTGTTAGTAAAAAGGTGATGTTAACTCCCCTTACAAACTTTGAGATCACCTAACTGAAATTTTAACACAAGAATTTGTCTTAAAATTAAGCAATCAAAAATGAAATAAAGTAAGAATGGCTTTCATCCTAATAAAGCATTATGTAAAGAAGGATCTACGAGGTTACTGGTTCCACCTCTCTGCATTTTGCATTATATCATCAGGTGAAAATAAATGTCTCAAACAGCAATGACTATATAGAGGTGGCAGAGGTGGTCATCACTGGACCACTGCCTCAGACTATTTAGTCATAATTCCCTTTTATTTACCTTGCCATTTTATCTCCTTCCAAAAGGTATTTAATGATTTACTTTTTTATTTTTTCCAAGTAGTTTTTAACCTGTGTAGAGATTATCATCACAAGTGAGGAGCAGACATAACCACATCCTACATACAACCATGGACTAAATTCCATACAATTTAAATTGCAAGGAATGTGCTTTTCCAGCCTCATTACTCATCTCAGAATGACTGGGGAAGAGGAATGAACAATATAAACACAAAAAATAACTTGTGAGAGGGCTAGGTAGTAGAGAGCAACAAAACCAAAGTACAACAGCTTGATATGTGAGAATCATCTTAGCAGTTTTTAAAAAACAGAGGCTAGAAGCATTTAAGTATTGAACTCTCTAGAGATTTTTGTCTTAATTCAAAACTTTTAACTGATGAAGGAACAAACCCAGAATCCATTTCCAGGCGTATGGAGGACAAGGCAGTCATCAATAGCAGTCAGCATGGATTTATCGAGTGCAAGTCATGCTTTATCAGCTTTATAAACTGTGATGAAAAACTGGCTTGGCAGATAAGGGGGGAGCAGTAGATATTGTCCACCAGGACTTCAGTAAGGCATTCCACACATTTTCCCATAAGATTCACATAGAGAAGCTGATGCTGTCTGGGCTGGAAGAGCAGACAAAGGCTCTGGAGAATCTTATTAATGTTTATAATTATCTGAAGAGAGAGCACAAAGATGGAGCCAAGCTCTTTTCGGTGATGCTAGTAACAGGACCAGAGGCAGTGGGCACAAACTGAAACACAGAAGGCTGCCTCTGAACATCAGAAACCACTTTTTTACTGCACAGGTGACCGAGTACTGGCACAGGTTGCTCTGAGAGGTTGTACAGCCTCCCTCCTTCGAGATACTCAAATACTGTCTGGACACAGTCCTGGACAACCAGCTGTAGGTGTCCCTGCTTGAGCAGAGGGGCTGGACAAGATGATCTCCAGTGGTCCCTTCCAATCTCAATTAGTCATTGTGTGCTTCTGTGATCAGTAAATACATGTACCTTTTTCAAGAAAGAGAGTAGGCCATCAAAATGAGTCTTTCCTGACTCAAAGAAGGCAGACTTGTGTTCCAAAGGCTACAGCAGATGTTCAGTGTTTGGTTACGTCTAATTCATGACAGTGACTCACTTCATCAATTACTCTTATCATTATTTCTCTTTACAGAGCAGCATCATTTGGCATTAGCCACTGAAGACCAGCTTGAACTATAATCTCCTACATCTCAAGTGATTATCTTTGGGCAAAACTGAGAAAAAGCCTGATTCAAGACAAGAACTGGGACTGAGACAGTCCTGTATGTCCAGGAGTTGTATTTTAACTCTCTCACTTAAGTCTTCATATGGAATCACCTGCTTACCAATAGAAAGTCACAGATCAGAATGAAGGGAAAGAAACTGCTCCATCTTCTTCCAACACTACAAAGAACACAATGCCATGAAATGGGATGTCTATATATGGCAACTATAGCCTTGTGAGCAAACACAAGCACATCTGAAACCCACAAGACCATGTTTCACATGACTCTTAGAAGAGCTTCTTTAAGTCTGCAACTTAATAGCTCTGTCTCTGCTGCCTTCCACTAAGGCTCATTCCAACAGCTGCCTACATCACAAGATAACCTAGTAAAAACACAATTCCTTTATTTTTGTATGTGAGCTTTCCTTACAACAGGTAAAGCAACTGTAAGAAAGAGAAATCAGGAAGAAAGGAGTAAAGGGGACTACAGAGCGGTTCCACAGAATGGCTCAACCTGTCAACAGCCCACTCTGCTCCACCTGTTCCAAATCCTACTCCAGCCTGTAGACTAAATACAGCCAGAATTTGCTTTGTTAACAATGAAGCAACAACAGAAAACTGTGGAGAATTTGTATCTGAAGTTCCCATTTATCTTCCCTCAAATTCAATGAGGGGAAACGTCTTTCACTGGAAACCTTTGTTCTAATTAAATTCCATTCTGACTTACTTGGGCTCTACTTGAAACTATTGGTTTTCCCTTCTTCACTATCTGTTTTCAGGAAAGTTTTGGCAGTTTACCAAAATCATAGTACATAAAAAAGCAAGTATTTTAAAATGTGTATCCCTTTTTACAGCCAAAATGTGACTTAACAGCAATGATGGCAGCTGCTACCATCATTACTGTTACACAGGGAGTGAATGAAGAAATTAAATGAGAAGAAACCCTGCCTTGACAGCAACCTCATAACCCATCCTATTCCCTGATCTCAAAAAACAAATGATGCAGAGATAGGAGCTAAGATGGATTTTTTGGGACAGAAAACAATACTAGGTTCCCTCTACAACTGGGACTAGGAACCTGCAGTCCAACATCTCACTTCGCTACCAGATTACTGCTAGCTGAACAAAGTGAAGCCATGGGAACAGGCCATGTTCAGTTGTGAAAGTTGGATTTTAAGGTCTTTTGCAGAGGAGGTAGTAAATACCATCTTATGGGGTCTGGTTTTATTTTCCTATAACTTACAAGATTCTGTGAAGACCACATAAAAAAGTTTTGAATTCAAAAGTCGAACAGAATTTACCAAAGCAATCTTAATTTGATTCCCTTATGGTTTGATATTATTAAAGGATATAATTTGAAATTAAATTACCTGGGGTTTTTAACTTAGCATTCTGGATGCACAAACTGGAAAAAAATTGTGTTTTTCCTAACCAACTTGAAATAAGTTGCTTTTTAACATCTGAGTGTTTTATCTTTTTCATCTCAATTATTCTTGCAGACTGACGTAGCAGGAATAACAAAGCATATAATCATTCAACTCTTTATTGCCTTTTGCTGTACATCTTCTGCAGTGAAAATTATTTTAATTATTTCTCTCTCACTTCATCTTAATTTGCTGGATATACTGGAGGAAAATAAATATATAAATAAATAAATGGTTTAGTACATGCCTATCAACTTTCTGAACATTTGCAATGGTCTCACAGCTTTCCCTTCATCTCTTTCCCAATTTTGAATATTACCTTCTCTTAAAACTAGTATCTCCCTTTCTATACTTTTGTGTACCCACTTATATATTCTTACTATAGCAAACTGATTCACAAGCTCCTTAAACAGATTTTAAACAAGTAACCACTGAGGCAAGAATTCAGGAGAAAACTATCCGCCTTCCTTGCACTTGACTTGTGGATCCTTTAACCATATATGAGCATGTAAGAATGTGGCACTAAATCCTTCTGGTAAGTTTGACACATTCAATTGTATTTGTGAAATAAATGTATTTTGCTTAATGTTTTTACTTAGAATTAAGTCAAATGCACAAACTTAAATTTCTCACTCATAACTTATTCATTATAATTCATTGTGTTGGATGAACCACCTGGCAAATGTTAGGTAAAAGTTAAAAGTGATGATAGATTCCTGGAACATCCACAGGAGAAGCATGAATCCCTGGCATTGAATTATCTCAATGTTCAGCTAACCAATCACTCCATGCACTAACTGAACCTATCAAATTTAGAATTGTCCAAAATTAGCACCAGTGTAGAATAATTGATTGAACAAGCTAATAACACACACAGTAATAATAAAAACCCTTAAATTTCCCCAGGGCAGAAAATCAATGTATTAGTACATTTACTTAAACTCCATTACATGAACGAAGTTGCCTAAAGTGTTTCCAGTGTCTTGGAATATTTGCTGAAGATTTCAAAGCTTCACAGAAGTCTAATAAATCCTCTCTTGTCTTCCATCAGAGTGAGAAATAAAAAGATTTCTTGCTCTGTAGGGCTATGCATAAAGTCATTGTTCTGTATTTAGAACATTGTTTTCAGCTAGACCTTGCCTGCTCAAGGCTGTAAGTCATCTTCAGATCTCCTGCCTGCAACAGCAATAGGTTTTATCATATGCTGTTAATTACAGGTCATAACAAAAACAAATTTATGATTGTCATGAGTCCAATATCTCTACTACCTTTTCCACTTGCCTGGTTGAGAAGCCAATTGCTTTTCTCTGCCCTGCTGTTACTTGGAAGAACAGAGATACTCAGGAGTGAATGAGTTATGAATATGTTGGCCTTTTAGTATTTTAGTTACCCAAAATCAGAGAAAGGCTACAGCTGCCTTGAGCAGAAACTGAGAGATCGATCCAGAGACCTCTGAAGTCAGTAGAAGTTCTCATGAGCTATACTCAGTGGTAGCAGCTACTGGAAAATTATAAATCACACCTGAGAGCATGGTAGTGACAGCAATACCTGTCACAAAGTCTCAAGTATGGCATTAAAAAGTATTTTAGAAGCCTTTTGCACAAAAGCAAAGCTTCTGCCATTTTGCAAACTACAACACAAAAAGCTGTAAGAGCAGATGATACACACTGAGCTATAAAAAGAAACAAAGCTAACACTGATCAAACTGGTATATCACGTACTACATCATGGTGCTGTGTGAAGACAACACTTCAGATCTGAGAAGCTGAGGACTTTCTGCCACAGAAAAGCACCCAGCATCTGGAGGGCTGAAACAGCACTGCCATGTCACTATGCTGATACCTGTACTGAGTCCAACCCTCCAAGTAACACGGAGTTACTCACTGCATCAGGCTGAAAAATATTTAAGTACTGATTTGATTACATAGACTCCAGAAACATACACGTGCAGTCAATATTAATATAGAGGATAATGACAAAAGTGTAAGCTCACATCAGCCAGCTAAGTGGCCTAATTTTCAAAAGCTTTGGATAACTAATACCTCAAACAACCCCTCTAGTGTTAGAACACTGCAGCAATAAAACCCTTATCTGACTTGAACATTGCAAACTCCAAATGTTTTGTCTGTTACTTTTCACAAACTAATTTGTCTATTTGTGGAATTTTTTCTCACTGTAGGTAGCTATGCTAACAATGATATTCTGCATGCAAGTAATCATTTAAAGTTTTTACAAATAAACCTGATCTTCCACCAATACATCCTCTAAATTGCAAACATGTAAAAGCATTGCTCTTTGCAGTTATTTTTGATTCTTTTTTTCTATTAACTTGATGCAATTGAGACTCATAGATGGGCAAGTGGTAAATGCTTCTGCTGCAGTAATCACCTGGTTTTAGTTAATAATGCAATTATTAAATCTCAGTAAACAATAGGATATCATGGCAAAAACTTTTCTGCTTAACAGAGCTCTAACTTTAAATTATCACAGGGAAAACCTTTTTTTCCTTTTTTTAACAAATATTTTTCAGAAGTTGCAACTGAACTTGAGATAGGAAAAAACAACAGACCTATAGAAAACACAGATCATATTCTTTTGAGATTATTCTATTTCAGACTATAGCAAGCAATCACTTCCAAACATGTAAACAGAAATTGCTGCTATTCATTATCTATGCACAAAGAAACGCTACTGCTTCACTCAAGAATCTGACTGTGTGACACGAAAACAAACCTCCCTATCTGGCATTCAAGAGACAGATGTTCACAGTAAATGAACCACTACAGATGGTCATTTTTAAATTTTTTTGTTGTTGCTGTTGTTGTGTAAGAATTTGAGTTATCATTTATCTTTTTTTTTAATTACTAGTTAAAAAAAAAAAAAAAGTACTACTCATAAAAGCCATTCAGGATTATCAAGTGGATACATGATTCAATCTTCTGCTTGGCAATGAAAAAAATCAAGCATTTAAAAGATCTGAGGAACACATACACATATGCATTGACATTTTTTGTTAGAAGTTCTTTTATTTGGAATATAATTTTTCATGAGTATCAATTAAAAAATTCCAAACACATCTAATCCTTCAGCCCTTTTCATGTGAGAAATATTAACCGTTGCTGCTGAATTGAGCGACCTGTGCTGTAACAACCATTATATTAGCTGTTCTCTCTATTGGTAACCTTTGGTAAAATTTTAAAATGGAACTGAAATATTTGAAATTAAATAGCGTTATATAACATGCTCAACCATTACTATATACAATGAAGCTAAGTCTTCTGCTTCCAAATTTTCATATTCCAATTAACTCATAATGCCATAAGAAAGTTTGGAGTTTAGAAGGGTCAGGATTGGCTAACAATGGAAACTGCAGTTTATATTGCTGCTTTAGACAGTCTTTATTTTATGTCTTAAGTTTAGGCAGGCAACTTACATGGAGATTTTCCTTCTGAAATACCTATGACATTTTCAGTGTCTATATTGTGAACTTAGTCCTCTAGATGTAAGTATTTCTATACTGCACTTGCCACCACAACAAAATTCAACCGTGTCCACTGTTTTCGGCTTAGCAAAACTCACAAAGGAATAAGAGATGTTAGTTAGAATATTTAAACCTTATCAACAGTAAAACATATTCATTATAATTATTTCCAATATATGCTATGCCTACCATGAGAGTGCGTTTTCACTCCTTTCAAAATCAGAATAATTGAAAACACTATTAAACACATCCTATTTTTTCCCCCAACATAATGTCTTGCACAGAACGTGTTCATAGATAACTAGACTGGCATATAAAATACTCTCTTTCATTCATAAGAACTATACTGCCATGAAAAGAGCAATCTTTAATGTTAAAAGGAGACCTATAACTCTTAACAGAAATAACGATAAAGGGCAATGGTAAGGGACCTTTGCTCCAGAAGCAACACGGATGTCTCAAGCAAGATCTTAAAAGAGGAAAGCCAGCAAACAGCACATAGTCTGTGAAAGAATTCCAACTGACCAAGATTACATCTATGTTCATTGATCAGGTTTCATCTTATGACTTACAAACACAGAATCACAGAATCATAGAATAATTAGGGTTTGAAAGGACCTTAAGATCATCTAGTTCCATCCCCCCTGCCATGGGCAGGGACACCTCACACTAACATCAATCATGAGTGCTTAATCTCGTTCTAAAGGAGACCTTAAAAAGGTGAACGGCATCCCAAAGTTCTTATTTAGGCCCCAAAATTGCAATGAGAGCCAAGAATAACTAGTTTGCACACACCTGTCTATGGTTTGAAAGCAGACCTCTGTGATATGCAAGATGGACTATCCCACAGGGCGCTCAAGCAAGGACTTTCCTTAAAACTTTAGAAAAATCGCACTAATCATCTCCACATACTTTTAAAGATCCTGACAGGCAGCTCATCTGGTCAGCATCTGATAGCATCTACACTGAAAGAGTAGCAAATGTAAAGTTTAATGCAGGAATGAGGCCTGAGGCCGTGAGGTGTGTGGTGAAGGTATTAATAAGGTATGTGCAACACCCTGGTAGGGGTAATTGGCTGCTATTAGAAGTGATTAGGTAAACAGATGGAGGTGAGATGGCCCTTAATGCTGCCTCAGTTGGGTGGAAGAGGAGGAATGATGCTGATGTGTCATGCTCTGTTCTGGCCTTGCAAGTCCCACAGCCCTCAAGCAGAAACGCCTTATTCATCATTCACACATAAGAATACACCAAAGTGAGAAAGGTGCATCTATGCACACCATCTATGATGGCAGCAGCAGGTAATTTGACTACAGTTTCATCTCCACTTCTCTCAGAAGTATAAATCTGGTACTTGTGTTTCTCCATAGCAGAGGGTGAAACTATGATCCCATTCTGCAGGTAGGTTGATGGGCTTGCTCCTCTCCCTTTCCCAAAGCAGGAATGCCTGTTTGGTAAGACTGACGCCCCCAACCATGTCAGGTAGGAATAACCTTACTGAATTACCAATTATTTTTTCCATATGAGCTCAATTAAGCAATGACTACCTTTGGATTTTAATGCTAATACAGCAAGTGAACTTACCAACGGCAGTTCCGAACCTGTATTTCTGTTGCTCCAATAGGAATCTGGCAAATTTTTTTTAAACACAGCCTTACTGAACACATACACAGTTCACAGTGGGAAACCCTTCAAAGACCTTTCATCAACCATTAATAACTAAGGCACAGGGTAAAATGATTTTGTTGTTGCTGGGTTTTTCCCCAGTTCTTATGGCAGAACAGCCCAGAATCTACATAGTTACAATTTCATATCTGCTTCTGTTTGTGTCACCCAACCTCTAAGAATCATTAACTGGAGACATACAGCAACTGGGCATCTGATCTCATGATCTAAAGTAGTTACTTGGACTACTAATAAACTTGCATTTCTTCAGTGCACAGCTTTTATAGGAAAGAAAACTGCAGCTAGGCTTAAAGATGTGATTGGGGAAAAAAAAAAAAAAGACACTGACGGGGTTAGTTTGGAAGACTGTTGGTATCCAGCTCAAGAACTCTGTGGGCACTGCTGTTTGCCCCTACAAAAGCCAAGATCATCAAGGATAACTCTGCACTCCCTGTGATGTACCTCAGCTTCTAATGAATTTAGCCATCTGATATTGCAACATCATTCCTTTCTGAATGTGGCATTTCTGGGAAGAGCACCAAGATATGACAGCAATCACTGTATGTGTTGTTAATGCCTGTGGCTAGATTTTGTATTTTGGAATACCTTGAGGCATCAGGTAATACAGATATTGAGCAATTCTTGGGGTGATTTACAAAGTCACAGTGCACCTAAATGGACCATGGCAATTACAGTTTCATAAATGATGTAGTCTTAGGAAGAAAGGATGCCCTTCCTTCCAAAGGATATATAATAAAATGCTAGAAGTTATAAGGGAATACAAAGTCACCTCATACTTTGAAACAGTGTACAAACAAGTACTGGTTCTAGGTACATATATAGAAAAACAATAAAGCAAAGTGACTTTTTTTTTCATAGAAGATCATTACGTAGTTTAAAAATAAAGCTATTCTACTGATGTAGTACGCCTTGCCTAGAACAAGCTAAACAAACAAGTAAAAGATCATGGGAATTCTTGCTACTCTTCCTTTCTAAGGAAAAGGCAACATGCAACATGTATGTCTACATGATCCAAATTTTCGTATCTTTGATGTTAAGCTTAAGGGATCTAAGAGGAATTTTTGATTCCCAAACACTGTTGCCTTGAGTATGCTAGCACCTCAGTCTTGGTAATGCCAAGGGTCTGCAATTCGCAGCTCTGTAAAAGCTTTCCTCTAAGTCACTGAGGCAGTGTTTTCCAGAGGCTCCATAGCAGTATTTTCCTTTTTCCTTTAATGTTCTCAAACTCTAGGTCATGTTATTATTTTCACAGTCTTGCAACTGCAAATCCCAACAGTTTCACTATGGTAGGCACTCATGGAAACAATCACCACTACATTGAGAATGATCCCTCCTTTGCCCACCCTCACACATGACCTTTCCTTACCTTTTGTTTTGCAGATTTTAGTTTACATTAGGAATGACCAAAATACAGTGCACCACAAAACAGATAATAGCGATTTAAATGCTTAATAAATATTGTCCAATAATTAATTTTAATAACCAATGTGCAACACTTGAACCTAAAAATTACTGTATTACAATCAGCACTTACAGAGTAAAGAACTGAAACAACCAGTGGTAATTTTCACATGGTCTATTATACACAGTGTGAGGCGAGAAGCATGGCAAAAAAATCATCAACCTTGCCATCTTAGCTGTTTCCACCTGCTGCATCAGAGTAAAAGCCCAGAGAAAGATGCTCACCTGGAACTCCTCACCACTGCCACTGCTTTTCCTGGCCTGCCACTGGGAAGCATCTGCCCTTTTCTTACCTCCTTTCTATTTGTTTTCTGTTTTGCTTGTTTTTTCTAGCTATAGTAGCATTCATCATTTGCCTATGCTCATAAAACTTCGTCTATGTAAGCCTGACCCAACACCCTTTCTGTAAAAATAATTATAAACACCCTTTCTGTAAAAATACTTATAAAAATCTAGAATGATAATTCTTTCCTATGTCTCTACGTTGCCAGCCCAGGACAAAGGAAAGAACTGAAGGCAACCAAAATCATGGTGGATAGTCCAGAGTGACTCCTGGCATGGCTTTAGTTACATCCAGATCAGAGCACCCGGAAGCATTTCCCAGTTTGAGTGCTGGAGCTACATGCTGATTCTCTATCATGTTCTCACTCTCCTCTCCTTCCCAAAGTAGCCATCTTGTGCATTTATGAAGCAGGATTGGTTGGTGTTGCAGGTACTTGAAAGCTATTTCTTCTCCTATGGAACATAAGCCAAATCAAAACTAAACAAACAAAAAAAAAGAAGACAAAACCTGAAACTCCCAAGAAATTAATTCCTTTGCTCCTCCTTCCCCCCCCCCCCAAAAAAAAAAAAAAAACCCAATCAAAAAACAAAGCCCAAAAAAATAAACAGCAACCAACTGTTCTCAAAGATATATGAAAGACTCTGGAAAGCATGTAACAGTCTAGACAAAGTCTAGATCCTTTAGCTTTTCTAACCTTTTTTTTTTGGGGGGTGGAAAAAATGTTTATGTTTTTTTGCAAATAAAGGCAAAACATTGTTCTACAAAAAATTGAGTTCTTCAGCCAAACTCTTCCTCAGTCTTCTCTAGAAAACTCCTTCTGGGCTGAAATATCTCCTTACATAAAATTCAGTGCTTATTTATTCATAGAAAGTATGTACTATAAATAATCAATCCTGGTGTGTGTCAGAGCAGAAAAAGTAATTGCTATAAGGTAATAACGTAGGTTGCAGTAGCTTCTTTTTCCTCCTCCATTTTCACCTTCCTGTACATGAAAATCCTACCTTTCTAAAAAAAAAATCTGAGCACATACTAGAAGTTAGCATGGATTCATAATTTAAAACATTTACACCTGAATTTAAATTCTGATTAAAAAATCTTACTGTTTAACAAGAATCATCTGAAGGTGAAAAATAAATGATAATTTTATCTCTTTAAGTTTTAAGCCTATTTACACATCGTAAAATGTGTGTCATGTTAAAGAATCTCATTTTCACCACCTCCTGTCATTCACCTCCATCCTTGTCTTATCTTTTCAGAGTCATCATGTCAAGAAGGTTAATGCAGTTACATGAATTTGTGATGGACCATTTCACTCACATTCACTCAGGCAAACATAAATGGATGGCTGGTAAACAATTTACTCCACAGAGAACAAGTTCTTCTTAGCTGAAAAAGGACCTCTGCCAAATTAATGCATTAAATGATGAGATGTTAGCTGCAGAACCGGGAGAAGAATCCTGGAACCTGACTCCCTTTTTAAGCACTAAATTAATACTTCTAAACACTCAAATATTAGGCACAGTTCCACTGAAGACAATGGTATAAACCAGCATAAAAACAGTGTTAATGAGATCTTAGTCATGCTTGCAATCTTTTAAATGTACAGCTCACAGCAAGTGAAAAAAAATGGCTCTTAAAAGTGATGATGTATGCATTACGTCCATTTGTATGTATAGGGGAAACTTGCTTATTAAGGACACAAAAGGAAGGTGTACTATGAAGAAAAAAGGATTTCTGCTGCCTGCTTTATTTCTCACCAAAGATCTACTATTTTAAAAGACGGTATTTTGGGCTAGGCAGAGCTACGTCAATATGATTTTGTTTTAAAAAGTTATCAGAGAGAAGATCTGTAACTATGGAATGTAACTTAGATACGAAGTAATGGTACAACAGCCCCTACACAGACTTTTCATCAACTATTACATTAACATCTTTGAGTGATGCATATGAGTAGGATGAAGAAACATTTTACTCTAATTTTCTTCCCCTCGCCCCTCCATTAACCAGTGACAGAACCATCAAAACCCACACAGTTTGCCAAGCCTGCCTTTATATAATCCTAGGTAATTTTTTACCATGTTCTGCATGGACTTGTTTGCAAGACTAATTTCTCCGAGGAATTTCGGGTTAACAGTACAATTTGCCATACTGGAAAAAAAAATAAAAAATCAACAAATTTAAGAAAAAGAGAAAAAAGGAACAAAAAGAAAGAAAAAGAGAGTACCAAAAAAAAAAAAAAAAAAAAAAAAAAAAAAGCCATATACTTGAAATTGAAGAGCAAATATGTTTTATTATGATTCTTTGCAAAAACAGGATAAAACTAAACAAACCAACCTAAACAGACATATATTCAGTGATGATGCCACTGGGTATGGTTTCCTTACAAAAAAAAACCAAAAAAAAATCATGGTGATATTTTAGTAAATTCTTTATTTGGACCAAAAAACCCCACCATTTTAAAAGGTTATTCAGAAGAAAACAGACTCAGGTTCAGAGAGTACAATCTAGGTCCCTATAGAGTGAGGATACTAAGAATCATATTTCACCTTGATGCATACAGTGAATTTCCTTCTAAAATATTGCACCCTGTCAGACTAAACAAAACTCTCATGTCCAAAAGCATCGCCTCCTCTTGCAGGTCTGCCTTGACTCATATCCCACTATTATAAGCTCTCCAGAATCCAGTATTTGAAATGACACTCCTCTTACTACTCTACTCTTCATGCTCTGCCTGCTGTCCTCAACAGCCAACCTGTCACTCCTATCCTTTCCTTTTATTCTCTTTATATTTCTTCAGTGAGCACCCTGTATTTGTTTTGAGACTCTACTGAAACTGCAAGTGACTTCTTACGTCCTCCCACTCACTCTACTCCATTATTACTCTTTTTCTTTGAAAGCTAATCACATTATCCTTCTTCTGAAACTGATAATCTGTCTACATCTCATTGCTTGTTTGAATTCTCTGACTTGAGGCATTGGGAAGAGAAGGAAAATGCCACAAGTTAAGGATGACGAATAAGAGAAGGAGGGGTTTGGCCACTGAAGAAGCATCCTCATTTTGCACAGAGGAAAAGGTGAGAACTGGAATATGCAGTCAACTTATTTTATACATTATACTCAGTGCTTAGATTTCAGGCCTTAAGAGGTAGAAGTGGTGTTACAAATGTTATCCATGCTGTTAACAAATACATTAATTTTCTTTCAAAATGGAACTGGACCATCTCTCCATCATCCTTATTGATGCCCCTGGCTCCAGGCAGTATCTTCTTCAACTTCACTCATTTGGGCTCCTCTTGAACAAACCAGCTCCAATTAGTTTCAGAAAGCAGTGCACTATCAAGCCTAAGCAAATGGTCACCTCCTAGGGGCAAAAAGAAACTAAAATCTACCACAGAAGGATATTTCTGTGAAGTGTTATGGTCCAGTGATCATTTACTCATATACCAAATGCAAGTTTCATTTAGTTTTCCATCCTTATCTAGCTAAGAGCTAAGAGAATTCAATACCATTACAACCGCTCCCATCTCCTGTCCTTCCTACAGCATTGCTAATATAGCTTCTACATTGCTAATATCATCTGTATTGCCAGAACAAGAAATCCTTCACAAAAAGACACTCAAATTCAGCATAACAGACCTGCTAATGCAAATTGCCAAGAGGTAATGGAGTTTCTGCTTCAGCTGTTGAAGCCATTGTCATCATATTAACCACTATTACACATTTAATAAGTCATGAACAAAAAGCACTTCAAAGGATCTGGGATGCTAAGACAAATTAACCAAGTTACAGGAAAAGAAAAAACAGGCAAACAAACAAAAAACTCTGCAGGAAAGGCAGAAGTAGAGAAAATGAGAGATCCTAACTGTATGTTCTAATTTCAGTCCTATGAAGCCAAAGCCCTTGGACAAGACAGATTTGGGCAGGAGGACAGTTCACTACGATTTCTTATTTCCAAGGGAAAGAAAAATACAGATTGACAATTCCAAGGAGAAATATGTATTTGCTACACTAGAGTGCAAATTAAGATGGGCCAGCTCCTCTACCAGGGAACTACTCTTGCTTGGGCTTGCATGCCTCTCTATGCCCATAACAACTAAATGTAAGATAATGGTACATGCTAACTGCACAGTAACCTGCTACATTACAACAGTGTATCGCCTCTTTACCAGATCAGAACAGACAAATCAATGCAGCATGCCTTTCACAATCCAGGAGTATAGAAATCTTACTGGCCCTTATAACATACTCTGTTCTTTTAAGGTAAGTACTATCTGGCCTATGTTATCAAATTAGTAAGGCACTGCATCCAAAACATTACCTCTATGTTAAGATGGCATCAAACCAATATAAACACTAAGCATTTATCAACAAAAAGCATAACTCAAACATAGTTCAGCTACAAGAACATGGGGGAGGGGGGGAGGGAGAAGAAAAGACATAACAAATGTAATATTAAACAAAGTAGTGTGTTTTCTTCATAACTGTAAGCTGTTCAAACTGAAGCAATAAGTCCACCTATCATGCACTGCAACTTGGGAACCTGAACTAAAGCAAAGTATTATCACAACAAGCATGAAATTAATATGCTAGCTCTTTCCTAAGGAGATCTGCTCCAGCTCCACAATTAATTTCCAGTTATGTCACTTGCTATTATTTAATCTGTCAAAAACAGTGGATCCACATAATCTGTCCCCCAATTCACCACCTGCACACTGGAATCTATATACCCTGAACATACCGAATTTGGGCAGCAGACCTACTGCTAGCTATGTTAATACAAACTCACAGCCTTGGGCACCCCAGTTCATCTGTCCAGCTGTGCATAATTTGCAGAATGTTCTACTTCCCCTCATGCCATTGTGTACTGAAAACTTATCTTTACTTTCATGTATATGATGTAAAATGCAGTAGGCAGACATTATAATAATTACATTAGTGTCAGAAATATATTTGGCTTGGGAGAATCCAGCCAGCAAATCAGTGACTGTACCTGACTGAGAAGCAACACACTGAGTTATGAATGTTGTCTTGAAATACTTCCTTGAACCATCTGCTCTAAAGTTTGGGTGATGAGTACATTTCATGCCGCAATAACTTACTATTCTGCTTCCTCTGGTTGTTGTTAGAAGCATTTTTCTTTATTCGCCTGAGACACCCCATGAATCCATACACAGTCTTGGTGTACAAATTTAAGAATTTCAGCAATGGCAGATGTACCGAAGATTCTTACACAGTTCCTCTGGAATCCAGGAGAGGATTTTTGCCCTTTTTATCACAATTGTCTACAAGATAATACTGACATCTATGATCCAAAACCAGTACAACTGAAAATCCAGGGAGATAACACACTATATTACAAAACTAGCCCGGAGATAAGGCAAAAACTCTCATCAGCACAACCACAGCTAACCAGATGACTGCACAAAAAAGTGTATAAACTGGATGCGTGTACTACGTCAGTTTGGTTACTGGCATGTACCCAGCTTCTGTTGAACAGCAAATCCAAGAAACTTCAGGGAGAAATCATAGATAGCAACAAGCCTGTATTTTATAAACAGTCACCAGCAGAGCACAAGTTGAGACAGTACATGCTCATCTATCACCTGGGATGCTTCTCTAGTGTATGTAATCATGAACACCTGCAAGAAGCTTTTCAATGGAGAGATGCAGATGTACCTGTTTTTCAGAGCCTACTGCTTCCTTTTTTACTTTTCAAACAAAAGTTTGATGGCAATTTCACTAGCAGAACTCAACATGAAGTTGGGAGAAAACTTCTAAGAGGAATGATATTGCCATTTCTACTCAAATACAGAATATAATTCTATCCAAATACTGCCTACTCTTAGGACCTGACCAAAAGCCTTTTAAAATTAACAGGAATCTTTGCACTGAATCCAACAAGACCTGGTCCCAGGACACTAATCTGTCAACTGGCTGTTAATTTCAGCCCTGTTACACAAGTCTGTTGATGTTCTGTCCTTAGATCCAATAAGAAAATGAGAAAATGAGAAAATAAGAAAATTTATTGTACATTCAGCAGCATATGGTTTATATGTTACATGTTCCTGTATGAATAATACATTGATTTTGTTTATTTGAAAAGACAGATCCAGAAATCATTCAGTTGATCAAAAAAAGGTAAAATCTTATCTCAAAGCATACATATATTCCCTATATAATTTTCTGATAGTTTGATCTGTCTACGCCCAAATGCTAGAAAGAGGTATTTGACTAATAAGTGATAGATTGCTAAAGTAGAAAAAAAACAGAAACAAAACCAAAACAAAAAACCCCAAGCAAAAAAAATATCAAAAACCAAAAAAGAAAGATTTATTAGTAGAAAAAATATTTTCAGATTTATAATTATCCTATTGATAAATTTTGAGTAATTCCTTGCTGGTTTTAATAGTAGAGTACTGCATAAGGTCTGCACAGAACTTATCAGAAAAAAACTGACTCGCATATTACTTTGCAAGATTAAGATTTATGGAAAACCTAAAAATTAATTCTAAAATCAGTACTACACAAGTCAGTACAAAATGAAGATATAGAAATAAAACAGCAAGAATCTGGTTCCATTCCAAATTCTTTATTTAAAAATGAGGCTATCAATCAGCTTTGTCCTTGTTTTCTTACATTTGGGGGGTTAGTAGTAGGGCTTTTACATATCAGAAGTTAGAAGTGTGACACATAATGTAGTACTTGTTTACTGGAATAGAACAATAGGTATTTGGAACTAAATACTGCACAGTCTGTTTTGGAATAAAAGACTCCAAAAAAAGTGTTACTGAAGTTCATGAACTCATTTTTCACCAGAGTTCAAAAGCATAAAAGAAATCCTGTTAGAGAAAATGTAACTGAATTTTTTGAGTCCTCTCCATTGTGTTTCTAAACACTTTTTTTTTTCTTGAAAGAAGAGTTGTTGCCACTAAACTGTTGGGTTTTTTTTTTCACTTAGGGTCCAAACTGACTTTAAAACATAAAGAAACTTGACCTCCAACCCAGTGATGTCTGGCAAAGATCACCACATGATGGCACTGATCAATACAGCTGGTGAGTCTTACTTGGAAAGACCACTTACTTGACAGCAACATGACAGAGCACCATCCCAAGAGTCTGAAAATCTGTTCCTTCCAGGTCTGTACTGGGCCTGTGACTACTGACCCAGACACTGCAGAACCAGGCACTTCCAAATAATCAAGCCATTATATCACTTCAAGGAACACTTAGGGACAGAAATCTTACTTATCCTTTTTCACTTCTGGCTGTACTAGACCTCTCCTAGATGACAGCAACTACCTTCACTTGGAGGATAAAGGAAAGGTCTTACCTCTGGACTCATTTGCACTAAGAAATAGTAGGCTATATATTCTTGTCTACTGCGTTCAACAGATGGAAATCCAAAAGATACTGCTAGATGGAAGAATGCTACCATCAAATCATGCACTAATATTTTATCTATCATCTACTGTGGCGAAATATTGAACAGGCTTAGTTTCGATTTGTGTAACCAAATCTCAATATTTTTATTTATTTAAATTAAATTTATATGCGAGTATAAAAAAAATGAGCTCATTCACTCTATATATGAAATCATAACAGCCACTGCATAATTATGAAGAGTGCCATTCATTTTCAAGGCTTACCTCTCTCAAAAGGCTCAGACTCCCCATCAAGTTGCAAATTTCAGTGAGCACATAAATAACAAAAGACAGACAAGCATGGAAAATCCAAACCCTCTATGGAAGATAGAGGCATAAATTTAATGAAATACGTTCTATGACACCGAGGGGTGTGTGGGCTCAGCACAGAAAACAGACAAAAGGAAGAATCATGCATTGTGACTACAAATTATTTTTAGATTATTAGAGTACAAATCTGAGCATTCCTAGCTAGAGATCATGAATTTGGTTTGAATTAGCCATGCCACTGCTAAAGACCCACTGCAGATCTCACATGAAAAGCCAGTGTTCTACATGGGCTGCTTCTATTCTGATCCTCATGCAATGCATGCATGCAAGACATAAAGTAACCTGCTTCATATGCAGCTTATATCAGAAGTCATCCCCATTACTTTACACGGGTTAATGAGGGGACAGTGGGCCTGTAACATCTTCCAGAATAATTTCTGACCTTTAAATTTAAATAAAGTACTCGAAGATATTAATAATTTTTTCAATTTTATCTTCTTTACCTTTATATCCATTTCAAGTTGTTTAAAGTCAATTAGCGTTGTGCCCGACTGAAAAAAGAAAAAAAAAAAAAAACCACCTTGTTTTATTCCCTCCACTAAACAGCAAGTTGGGTCATTTGCTGTTTGGGGAGTTCTAACTGGCGTGGGGTTTTGGTTTTTTTTTTGTTTGGTTTTTTTTGGTTTTTTCATCTTCCAGCCCAGTATGGGAACTACTAAAACAAATACAGTGAGAAGTATAGCACTATTAAAAGTTGACTGAGTACATAACCCTGTCAGGTGTGAGGATCGAAATCACCCACAGCAGAAATGCTTTACAAACATTGCTTTAAAGTACCCGAGTTGAACTATGATAGAGGACAGCCGTAGCTAGACATGAGATACTTATATTGATTTGTGCAGCTTATGTTTCTTTTTTTTTTTTATTAGGTTTTTGGGTTTTTTAAAGACTCACAGCCTTACGATTCACTGCATATAACTGATCAACCTTACGCATGCAGAAAAGATCCTGAATCTCAATGACAAGTCTTCAAGTGACAGAATGACTAAATGCTGCTTATAGCATGATGCTTATTCCTGTCCTACCCAGGTGGAGCTGTTCTTTACACTATGTGATTCAGCCATCAAATAGCAGCTTGCATGTTTGAAAGGCCAAGAGGAGGCTGCATTGAGAAACTGTCAAAAACAAATGTACAAACCTCTATGCAGCAGTCAGTAAACGTTCCTTGAATAACTCTTTCATTAGAAAACAAAACAAAACTAAACAAACAAACAAAAAAAAGCCCCAACACAAATCCTTGTTTCTTTATAGTATCTTTTACACAAAACTTCAGTTAAAAAGATTATTCTCTGCCTCTTGCCTTCATCTCTGTATGACAGGTCTTCAGCTGAAGGATGCCTATTAAGATTGACATTTTATCAAATGTAGAAATTGTCAGGTGAATTACCTGCCCAAGAACACAAAAAGATGGAAGTATTCGAAAGAATATAAAATAGATAGGTTAGCACAGCATCTCCAGTAAACCTACTGGCTTTACCACTTGTCTTATTTTGACCCAGTTGGCCTGTTTCATTTACACTGTCAGGCTTGATTTTGTTTGCTTGCATTGTGATACCTTTAAAAGAAATGACACGTCACCACTCACCACTGCGTTTTGATGATTAAGAACAAATATTAGCAAGTTCTGAATTTACGATCTACATGTCTGTGATGCAACACTGCATTAAAAAAAAATACTAGGCAAGTATTCACTCCCTCCAGAAAGGCAGGAGGAAGAAAACATGTATTTTCTTGTCTACACAAATGCTCTCCAGTATAGACCAAACCTAAGGGCCATTAAACTAAATGAAGAAAAAAAAAATTTAAAAAAAAAAAAAATTGAATCAGCTTTGAATTAGAATCCTCCTGATGACCAAGACATTTTGGATGCCAAATTGAATTTCTGTTTTAGTATCTGGTACAACTTAATAGGTTGTAGAAGCATACAGCACACTAACAGTAATTGCACCTGTATCATATACAGCCGTATGACTAGAGAACAGAGCAATAACAGGTGTATTTACACAAAGGGGTAATACTTGTGAGATTATAAAAATGAGTAGGACAAAACTGCATTTTATATTATTCAGAGAAAACTGCATGCCATCATAGGTCTTGCTGGTTTGAGTTACTGGAAACTGCACATCATGTTTTCATGTTCTGTCTTTAACCTTTTGCTGGAATATGACTCATATGACAATCCATGCAACCCTCTACTCAGTAGTATAGGCAAAAATATTTCAAATGTCCTGCCTTAACACACACCTGTACGTATGCTACCTACATAGAAGCCCACATAGGTGACATTAATAGTTAGAATATCAAATGTGTATGTTGCAAGCAAAATGAAAATAAAATTCAGGGTTCATTTGATATACAAAATCTGCTCAGTTTCACAATGCAGAGTTGTGTTCTTATCTAGGAATTGCAATCAGTGGAAATGATTACTTCTTTTCTTAGGGTGAAAGAAAAAAACCAGCTTATTTCTTTAATGTTAACAGGATTTATCCATTTGATAATTACTATACTTAATTTCTGTCCCATGGGATGTGGACTACTGCCCTTCCATTTAATGAGATGGCTAAATTAGCAGTTATATTTACGGCTTGGGAGGAGAAAAATATCAGAGATTTCCATTCTGGCGCAACTGCTTGTAAATTCATCCAGCTAAGCTTTACTTCCTGATCAGAGACTTCTAAACATGTGCATATATACCCTTAACGTTATCAACCATTTAAAACCAAAAATCCAGTCAAGAATTTTACACGCATTTGCTTTCAACACTGATCAAACATGGCTAAAGATCTCTCTTTCCCTTTTTCCTTTTGACTATTTTTACTTTTGTTTCCCTCTTTTTCTTTTTTTTTTTCACCTTTTCTTTTTCTCAGCGGTGGTTGTTTTTTAAATACACAACATCGAAACTTGCACACGCTTTTCTGCCACCCTTACGACAGTAACTAGCCACACATTTTGCCTCCAGAGGCAAACGCTGACCACAGGCACCCCACACCACCGCCGGCTCACGCCGCTGTCACCCGTCCCTGCTCGCCGCTGCAGCCCGGCCTGGCCTCGGACAGGGGAACCTCTGCATCCCCACCTCCCCTTACAACGTTCTCCCCCCTCCCCGCTCACACTCCCACCCCAACGCGGATGCAGCACCGGACCCCGTCCCCAACACGGCCGACTCGCCCCACCACCGGCGGAACCCAGCGGCGGGCGCGGGACAGCCCCTGCGGTGCGGGAGGCTGCGGCGCGGCTGGAAGGGCCCGCAGCGCCACCTAGCGGCCGCGCCCCGCCGCTGCTGCACCCACGTCCCCCGCAAACTTCTCTTCTTCCACCGCACCCCCCTGCTCAAAAGGCGCGCGCCCGAACCGGCCAAGTGTCCTGGCCGCGCCGCCGCCTGCCCTCAGCCCCCCGCGGGCCACCGGCCCCGGCCCCGGCCCGTTCCCCGCGACCCCTCCACGCCTCAGCCACTAAGTGGGGGCGCACCGTGCCCGCCTGCGGAAACGTGTGTGGGGTGTTGGGGCTGAACGGTGGTGCCCACGCCTCCGCTGTTCCCCCCTCCCCGTTCCAGCACCACTAGCGTGAGAGGCCGGTGCCGGTCAGTCGGTGGGGGCTGCGGGGCCTCTCCCCGGGGGAACGGGCAAACCGGGGGGGCGCCTCACGCCGCCAGCCCCCCGGCTGTGCGGAGGGGCGACTTACTGTCGAGCTAGGGTTGGGGGAGGGGGAGTGCCTGTCTTCGGGGGTAGCAATGGGGGTGCGTTTTTGTCCTTTTCTTGTTACTCCCCCTGCTCCATTCATCTCCCCTTCGCCAAGGCTCTTCCTTGCACGCTGTCTCTGCCCAGCGCCGGTTCCCCTCTCCATTGCGTGCAGATGACCATACCCACCTTAGGAGCTGGCATTTTACCTGAGCCCACAGTGGGAAAAAAAAAAGGGGGGGAGGGAGAAGGAAAGTAAAAGAAAATAAGGAAATAAGGGCGGGGGGGGGGGGAGAGGGG